>JBAWJQ010004734.1:0-13883 GCA_037783105.1 Bactrocera zonata
GTAATGACTGCTAAGATGTTTCAGCCTCAATCTTGCAAAGGGTGAACAATGGAGGAGATATGTCTTTGACAATACCCTAAACCAGAAGAATCTCGCAAACGCACAGAAACAAAGTCCATATGACCGGTGCTAGAACGCAAAATGACAACGGAAATCTCTTGCTAGCTCATCGGCCTTGCAGTTTTCAACGATTCCGCTCTAACCAGACACCCAAAGAGTCTGATAATGAAGTACATTTACGCTATTTCTAGGGCGGACAGAGACACTTTAATTCTCAATACTACTATCGCCGCTTTGCCGTCGGAATGAATGTTTACCTGAATGACACTCAGCACTTCGGAGCAGTAAGTCTACTGCTACCTTAATAACAATTACACCACAGTAGTACGGTCCCCTATAAGACCTCCTCACAGAAGATTACGCCTCCAAACTTTCCTTCTAGCTTCGACCCATGCATGAAAAAGTTCACTGCCCCTGTTCTCCAGTGACTTCTGCTGTTCCTCATATCCCTCATCGGTGTGTGCGCAGAGAACCAGTCATAAGGTGTTGATGATGTGGTCTAAGTTTTCTGAGATGAGGATGAATTTCAGCGTAACCGTTTTATACGCGCAGTTTATCTGACCTTTAGAGCAACCTTCACAGCAATACACCTGCCGGGGCAATATCGATCGATTGATATTGGACAGTTATATCAATCTTTTATTCTGGTTTGACTCAACTCGGCTCAATTGATTTCCGTTGCCAATAAATGGCAACAAATTTATTTCATTCTAAGAACAGTGTTGTTATAATATTCATTCAAATATCTACATATATCTACATACATAACACATACACCATACTATAAAACTGTATGGCATAATATAAAATCATTAAAATTTTTGAGTGAAGCATTCCCCGAGTGTAATTTCGAAACCCATCCTGTGGTCTAATATAAACTAACACATCTAGTCGAAAAATTAAGTTCTCATTATTATATGCATACATTCAGACATTTATGTTCATAACCAAAAAACAATAAACCGGCTATACAACAGAAGTTTGTAGTAGCAAGCTGCAACTTTCGCTATACATTTCACCAATCAGTAACCACCTGAGCTTGCCACATACACACACACACGCAAAGTGTAATCACAATAAAGTTCCCAGTTCGGATGCCGAGTTGAACTGATTATCTCGCGAACACGCGCTGCTGATTTCACTTTTTGTTGTGGCGCGTGCTAAGAGTATTCAACTTTTCCGTTGCATTGGCAGTTATAGCGAAATGTGAGGTTATCATTTGTGCGGAAATAAAACGTGGAGCAGCACCAAGTTTCAAAAACATTTTTCGAAAAGTATATAAATTTCTAATTTTTTTTTTTTTATTTTTTATTTTATAATAATTCATATAACAAAAAGAGTTTTATTATATAAATACATAAACGCAGCACTGGCTACGAGGCCTTCAGCCGCCTTGTAATTATGACTAGGTAAAAATTCTATTTGCTAAGGGTTAGTAAAGATGTAAGTTGCTTAAATATATTTTAACAAATCGTTGGTTTTTAAGAATCTATATACAATCATAACGTTTTTTTCTGAAGGTTCACTTAGTAGTTTTATGAGATCAATGTTGCCAGAGTTGTGGGCTGTTGAGTGGAGCATCGGACAGAGTGTGAGTAAGTGTTTGATAGAAGCGGTGTCCTCGCAAAGGGGGCAAATGGATGGGCTTTTACCCGATAGTAAGTGGGCGTGCGTTATGGTGGTGTGTCCAATCCTTAATCGAGTATATGTCTTCATTGCGCTAGTTGGAACTGTTGACGAGTAGATTATTCGATTTCTGGCTGGGTTTATGACCGCGTAGTGATGTTTAAATGTTTTCCATTCGCTTGCGTTTTTTTGATGCCTTTTTTGCTTAACAAGGTTAGAAATGTCTTGCTTGGATGAGACATAGGATGTTAAGGCAGGAGTCCTGGCTACATTTTTTGCAGCGAGGTCTGCAAAGTGGTTGCCTGTAATACCAGCATGGCCAGGGATCCACATTACTTGGATTTTCTGAGGGGCACTAATGACCGCGTCCCTGATAATTTCTATTATGGGATTGCGATTGGAAGGAGACGTTATTGCCGACATACACGATTTGCTGTCTGTACAGATGAGGAACTTTCCTTTAGTCTTTTTTGCGTGATTAACTGCATGAAGGATAGCAGATCCTTCAGCGGTAAATACAGAGCTCGTTGAGGGGAGAAGCCAATTGCAGATAATTTCTCCTGTGGCAGTGACAACTGCTGACGATGTGGAATCGATGGACTTGGAGCCATCCGTAAACAATAACTTCCAGCCATTATTTGTATAATTAGATTCCAGTTCAGCAAAGGTTTGTTGAAAGACTTCGTTTGGTGTGTTTTGCTTGGACAAAAACATAAGCTTATTCTGTAGGATTTTATCATTGATCAGCCAGGGAGGATGTCGTGTGGTGAATTTGCGTGTTGCGTTATGTAAAATATTATTTTCTGCAGCGAAACTTAAGCATCTCGAAATAGCCGATTGTATTCTTGGAATTTTTCTTTTTTCGTGGCATGGGTGATAGTTGTATTTAGTAATGGGTTGGTGTTCTCAGCCGTTTTCGCAAGAATTTGGAGCGAAGAATCTATAATTCTATTTTGAATAGTTGGTAAACCAGATTCAGCCATTATCGTTTTTATTGGCGAGGTTGGAAAGGCCCGGAGACTTCGTCGTATTGCGCAATGGTATGGTGCATTTAAAAGGTTGATACTGCTTTTGGAGCAATTGCCATAGATGGGGAGCCCATAATCTATTTTTGAAGTTAGCAAGGCTCTGAGAACATTGACTAGTGTGTTCGGATGAATAAATGAATGCTTAGACGAGAGATATTTAACAATATTTAATCGTGTCATTAACGAGTTTCTGACATATTTACAATGAGCATTAAAGTTATACTTAGAGTCAAAAATTAATCCTAATATTTTCAGCTGTGTTTTACATTCGATGTTAGTTTGGTTGTGGGTTAGTGAAATACCGTTGCAATTTTGCTTTCTACACACATGAAGGATATGTGTTTGTCTAAAGAAAGTGAAGCACCAGACTCCAGTGACCAAATCTCAATTCTGGCGAGTATATTAGTAAATAAGGATTGAGCTAAATTAACGTTAGAGACTTTTGTGTAGATTAGAACATCGTCAGCATAGATCTGGTGCTCAACTCCTTTGTAATTTTTTATCATCCTACTAATATCATCGAAAGCAATGATAAAAAGGAAGGCTGAAAGAGGTGAGCCTTGCGGCGTACCGTTAGAAAGCGGGAGTGTTGAAGAAAGGAAACCATTTACGTTGACTTTGAGTTTTCTGTTTGTGAGAAAGTTAGAAATAAAACGTATCATATTCTGGCCTATTTTCCATTTTCTAAGTTGTCGAATAATAATATGGGCTCCAATTTTGTCGAAAGCTCTGTGAAAGTCCAGAGATAGTATAGACACGTGGTTTTTGCTGGACAAAGCGTTAGTAATGAAATAGTCTAGTTGGATTAAAGCATCTAACGTGCCTTGACCTTTTTTGTAGGCGACTTGATTCGGTGATATGAGCTTGTTTCGCTGAGCATACCACATCAAGCGGTTTGCCACGATCTTTTCCAAAATTTTGCCCATACATGGAAGGAGGGAAATCGGCCTATAGTTAGCAAGTTCATCGGAGGATTTGTGTGGTTTAAGTATTGGTATAACACAGGACGTTTTCCAAAATTGGGGGTAGACACCAGTATTGAAAATTTTGTTATAGAGCTTTACCAATCGGAGATTGAGACTTTTCGGCATATGTCTGATAATTGGATAAGAAATTTTATCTTGCCCGGGGACTTACCCTAACGGTAGATGCAACGAATTCGAATTCAGACAGTGAAATGCTGGTTTCTATTTGTTTAGCAGAAAAAGAAAGAGGGAGACAGAGTAGGAGGTATCGGACAGAGTGGTGGACTTAGAGCTTTGAAACTGTGTGCTGAAATGAAGTATCTGAGCTTGTTTCAGAATAGTGGTTTGCAAATAACTCGGAAATTTCGGATGGATTGGTTACCAAACCTGTTGGCCCCTTTACGGATTGAATGGTTAGATTTCTAGGCACTCCAGAAAGTTTTTTTAAAGCGTTCCATATTAACTTAGGGCTAGACGAAGGATTTATTTTGCTTGTGAAATCCTGAAAACATTTACGCTTGGCCTGTTTCGCGGAACGACGGAAAAGAGCATTGGCTTTTCTGAAAGATATTAAGTTCACTAGTGAACGAGCCCGTTTGTATTCATACCAAGCTGTCTGTTTTTTTGCCCGCATTTCAGCGATTTCTTTATTCCACCAAGGAACACTCTTGGAACTTGCTGTTGGCTTTGTATGAGGAATGCTAACATTCGCTGCTGAACGAATAATTTTTGTTAAAATCGCACTTTCTTGGTTGGGGTTGTCAGATATTGGGGTATTATTGCCATTTATCTCGCAATGAGTCTGAAACTTCTCCCAATCAGCGTAATCAGTTTTGAATACCTTATTTATTTTGTGGTTTTTTGTTGTTGGACCTAGGTGCAATTTAAGTACAATGGGGAAGTGATCGCTTCCATGCAGGTGATCGAGTATACTCCATTCGCACTCTGTGGCAAGTGTGTCGGTGCACATTGTAAGATCTACGTGGGAAAAAGTGGAGTGAGTTGAAAAGTGTGTCGCGGATCCGTTATTCAAACATATTAAGTTAGAGGAAAGTAAAGCGTCTTCAATGCATTTGCCCCTCTTGTTGGCTATTGGAGAACCCCATAGTTGACTCCATGCATTAAAATCACCAGCGAAAATTAAAGGAGTAGAAGCTTGGTTGATTAATTGCAGGATGTCTGTACTGGTAAATTGTTCGTCTGGTGCAATATAGGTGCAGATAATGGTAATTTTTTTAACTAAGATAATTTCGATCGACATAGCCAGCAAGTTGGAGTGAATGGCATTAATTTTGTGTGGAATATCTCTTCTTATGAGAATCGCAATGCTCTTTTACTTGTGCTGATGTGGGGAAGATTGTGAAACATGCCAATGTACTGCTTAGGAGTAAAAGCCGACAAGTTGAAAGAGATGTGAGTTTCATTTAAGAGTATAATAGCTGGAGCATGATCTTGTATTAATAGTTGAAGCTCATTGTAATTATTAGTGTAGCCGTTTAAATTCCATTGCAATATTGGAATCATAAGATCTATGTAGAAAAGAAAAGAAAAAGGGAAACAGAAGAGAGCTAGAATTTCAACTCGTATGAGCAGTCAGTTGAAGCTGAGTGTCACCAATTGAGAACTAGTTCAAAAGAGAGTAAAAGCTAAGCGTATTTTATTGAGAGTCAATTTCTATTTGTTCAGTATATTCAGTAGAGTATTGATTATCGTTGGAAATGTTTGTTGTTGGAAAGAGATTTTCGTGATTAGGTGGATTAGATTGCACAGTAGTGTTGGTAGTAGTATTGTTGAAGTTAGTATATTTATTAAGCGAGTTTAAGGAGTTGTTTAAGTTAGAAATGAAAGAGGCTGTTGTTGGACTGAATAGTTTGGGATTTAAGAAAGAGTCTTGTTGGGTACAGTTGTCGCTGATATTTTTAGCTGAATGAGAGACGTTGTTGTAGTCTGAACTGATCGATGCAGGCTTGTTGCTGGAAATATGCTTATTGTTGGCGTTTGGTGAGTGATTTTTACTAGTTAAAGAGTTTATTGATGAGTTGGGTGCAGAGGTGACCTCTGCGTTTTGTTTTGATGTACTGGGCAAGTCATTGTTGGCAGTTCTATGAGTATTTTTAGATTTTGTGGAATTGTTGGTGGCTGAAATTTTTGTTGGTGTGGTGATTACAGAGGATACCTCTTTTGTAGGTTGAAGCACATGTGCAAAGCTGGCAGTGAGGGAAGGGGGGGAAGTATTTTCTCTATATTTTTTGAGGGCTTCGTGCATACTGCACTTTTCTAGTGTCTTTATTTTTAAAATTTCTTTGGTTTGCATATACTTTGGACACGTATAGTCAGAAGAGCGATGCTCGCCAGAACAATTCGCACACATGACTCGGATGCAGTCATTATCGTGTGGAGAAGGAAAATTACAAATTTCGCATGTTGGGGAGCCTTTACAATGTTTTTGCGTATGACCCAATTTCTGACATGACCTGCAGCGCATTGGATTAGGCACGTACGGTCGCACAGAGGTCATCCTCCATGCTATGTTTATTTTGTTTGGAAGGGAATAACTGTTGAATGATATTAGGATATCACCAGTAGGCTTTACAACACCTTCAACTTTGCGAGTGAACTTATAAACCGCGGAAACTTCGTAAGAACTCAGTCCTTCTATTATTTCGCTTTCAGGCACATCGTTTAAAAACGGTGCATAAATGGTGCCTTTGTTACAATTAAGATGTTGATGATAGCTAGCGTTAACAGCGCCAATATTGAAAAGACATTTCGTTTTTATAAACTTTTCTGCTACTTGCTTATTTTTCACTAGCAGTAATAGGCTGCCATCGCGTAATTCACTAATTTTGTTTATATCTTTGCTCACGGTAAGTAAGGCATTGTAAACACGAAAACAAGAAACCTTCGAAAGGGGTGTAGTATTCTCATCGGATTTAATCACAATATACTTTGGGTCATCACTTTTTATTGGCGGTAAGTCAGGAAAAGCATCTTGCAGTTTTTGATACGATTTTTTACGTTTTGGTTGGGGACCTTAAATGAGCGCAGCAAACCTGTTGTCTCCGAACTGAAGCCCACTGGGGGCATAGTGGAAAAATTATAATACACTAATATAAATATTGGATTATATTTCTCACTTAAAAAAAGTATTAATCGCGTTACTTAAGTAAGCAGACCGGTGTGCAAAAAAAAACACCAAAAGAGAGCTATGTGAATAGCTATAAACTTAGAGAAAGACGCTAACTCAACTGCTCAGTACGAGGTTTAGTCGGTGACTGAAAAATTTCTAATTATTTTGTCTATACAATGGAAAAAGAGCTAATATTTTCGATTTAATTAGATTAAAAATAATCCGAACTGGTTTATTTGCGATAAACTACGCACACAAACCACATCGCACACAATTTTCCAAGTTTTGTACAACTTTTTTGTGACGATTTGGTCGTTCCCGATGTGTTTTTTTCGGTTTAGGAAACACAATACAGGGACCCAAATCGGGCATATACGGTAGTTGAGCGATGTCTCAAGGTTCGTTTTGAGACGGAAAGTCAGTCACAGTCATGCTTAGAATTTGACGGCGCATTCAAGCTATTCGCTACGAGTCTCTGTAACAATGGCATGGTTCATACCAAAAACATTAATCAAAATAGTTGAGTATATCCTTAAGAGATATTGAGATCCTTCACTATATATGTAGCAATTTTCAGAAAGGCCTCGGTTTGCTGAGCCACAATTCTGATACCTCTACTATTATAAATCAATGGCCCTTTACATCAATTAAAGTGAGATAATTCAGTGCCAAATATTATTTAACATCAAGTTGGTTCTGTGCTTCCCTTTGCTTACAGATTCGAAGTTTTCAAAAGCTATGTTTGATACATCTTGCTTGAACTGAGCGTTGGCGCAAATTATGGGATTTTCTAGACTTCTTTTATTTGTTTGACTATCACTTTGTTATTAATTCAAATAAACTCTTCGTGTGTTAGCCATAACCCCAAATCGGTCATAGTACAATTATAAAAAAATATTTAGTTCATCTCTACATAACCTTACATACATGTAACAAAATTTGCAAAAGTTTTTCTGGCTTAGTATTTATTCATTACCACCCAATCAAGAGCACATTTCTTTCAGATCGAATCAAGTACAAAGTACCTACTTGATTTACATTTTATTCCACATTAGTCATTTTATATTATGGTAATGATCCGTCTGACCGTCACAACAGCCTTATAACAGGATTGTTCTTAATAGGAAGCAAAAAAGTTGAAAGACTTTTTATTGGAGGATATTTTGTCATATTATGCTAGGAATTTTATCCAACCATAAGGTTGATTGGTGGTGCTGAGTGCCCATTGATGTTCGCGACGACCAAATTTGTGTCACACCCGGCAATCTTCTCTTTGTAGAATTTGTTGCTGAACAAAGAACATTTAAAGTTATCATGGCGAGCATAGAATTTCTCAATTATTGGCTTAATGATACTTCGGTTGAAATTTTGCAGTTTAGTATGTCGAAAGCAACTGAAAATTAGTAGTAGCTTCTAATTTAAGATGTTGTTGTCTTTCAACTTTTTTGTGCATTTTGATAATGCCACATTCGACAATTCAAAAAACTGTTAAGGGAGGGGTTAGGGTTTTAAGATAAAAAACGACTTTTTGCGAAACTATTTCTTAAATACGGATTGAGTAATTTTACTCGGACCGAAAATAAAAAAAACCAAGAAAAATTTGTCAAATTATAATCAAATCTTCCCCAAAAGTTCTCTGGTAAAAAAAAAATGAATAAACGTGGGTAGGCGGTGTGTACAAAGTTTGTACACGTACTTTGAAAAAGTAGTTTTTATAAAAACACGCCTAAAGTTTATGGACTAAAAAAAATTACCCTATATTGTGAAAAATTTGCTCAATAATGTGCAAAAAAAAATGGATATGATCGACACTCAAAAAAAAAAGTCTTAGAATATACGATTACCCTAGAGCTGTTCTTACTTACTTACTAATAGAAAATAGTTGTACTAAATGTTAAAAAGAGATTACCGGCGAAAGTTATTGGTCAAAGGGCAGCGCACCGCAGCCGAACAGTGTCAAGTGATGCAATATTACTTATGAGCCAAAATGTAACAGTTGACCTTCTCGTATACGAAAAAAAGTGGAAGAACTTTGTCCGAAAGTCTAAAGTAAGTACCCGAAAACAACAAGATAGATTGCTATTGAGCATCAGCATGGCAACGAAAATGTAGAAATGTGAGTTGCGGCAGATGGGGTGAAAATACCTCAAAATGGAGGAATATGATTGAGGCACCTAAAAGTCATTTCAACTTGAAATACTTGATGAAAATATAACAAAACTATCTTAAACAGAGAAACTACTAGAAGTTGCAAAAGAAAGCCCTCAATAAAAGGAAATAACCTCTGATCAAGGATCCATCCATGGATCAGATCTATGAAATGCCAGCTACAATGGAATTATAAACGTCGAAATGCCAGACGACTGCTACCTTGTTGGTCATGCAAACAACAACGATGCCGTCCGTGTGGCTACAAAGACTTTTGACAAATACTGCAGGTCCGTATGAAAGTATGTAGAAGAAAACTGCTCATAGAGACAGCAGAGTCAGAGATGTAATAGCGAAATATGAAACAAGGCATTAAAACATACTTAGAAAGAGCTTGCTAAGGTGAAGAAAACATCAGCCCAAGAAGTCGCCTGGGCATACTGTACTGTACACGAATTTGCAGTGATATGTATCTTATTCCAATAGATCTAGTCGCAAAGGAGAGAAAACAACGCTGATTATGGAAGAAAACCCATATATTTCTAAAGTTCTGCCGATGGAAAAGCCACGGAGAACATTAGAAACCAAGCTTGGAGCACGCAGCGACCTTAATAAAAAATACTAAAAAAGGACAAGAACGCAGACTCTTTCGTTCCAGAGAATTCAAGTTAAGAGAAGGTGAGTCAGATATGTAGCTTGATGCTGACTATAAAACCGTAGGAATCTCTGAGAGATATACACAACTTACTTGAATTATTCAGCTATTTCGCTTATATTTAATATACTCGAAGGTTCAAGCAGAAAAGAAACAAGATACGCATATTTTTTGACATAAGAAAGAAAATTGTTGATAGGAAAAAGAAACAGTTCTGCTTAAAATGTAGAAAACTTTTATAAAAATTCAAAAATGTCTCGAAATTTGTGAATACATAACTAAAAAGTGAGAAATGCGTGCACTTTACTCCTACGCCGCAAACCGGAACGTCTACACAGAAGCTAGCTTAATATGTCCTGCGGTTGCAATTGAAAGAATCACACAATTTAGTTACGCAAAGAAACCTGAAGAATGCACAAGACATAAACAGTGCAACTAACTACAACAACAACAACAATGCGGAGCAACTAAACAACTTTGTAAGTAACATGACAGTGAAGGGAAAATCTTTGAAAATCTGCTGGCTGCAATTGCACACCAAAGGACGATTGTCTCACAGCAATGTTGCGGTGTGGGCGAGATTTCTACTGCCGCTTCTTCTTCGTCTTCTTCTTCGTCTTCTTCTTCTTTTCTTCTTCTTCTTCTTTTTGCTGCTGGTTTTATAATGCTACAGACTTTTTGAGTGAATGTCGTTGCAGACGTTTACACGTTTATGCCGACAAATATGAGTGTAAGCATTTATTTTGCACACACACACACACATTGACGCATACGCAGAATGTGGCTTTACTCAGCTTACATTTGTATACGTGTATGAGTGTGGTCATGTTTATATTTTATATGTGTGAATGAATACATATTTGTGTGTGTATGCCCTGCATGACTAGCATCTTCATGTGATAGCGCTTAGCTTTCTCTGCACTTTCTACAGTCTAACTTTCTCTCTGTACTCCTTTCCACCGCTTGCCGCTTTTGCCATTCCGTCCACTCCTCTCCGCTTGGCTGTGTCTGTTTGACATCTGTCTGCAGCTTTCCTGCATTTCTGCTGCGTACATTATATTTTTAGGATTTCCTTGCATTTCATTTGCAACAAGCTTTACAAGCTCCCTCTACCTCACCTTTCTGAGCTGTTTTCTTTACTCGCTGCCTTTGGCGTTTATATAAACCCCTGTGCCGCCCTTTAACTTCACCTGTTTTTCGCAGCGCTGGCAACATTTTGGCACCCACATCAATGCTACTCGCAATTGCAATTTTTGCAAGCGCAAAAACAAAAACAAATATAAAATTTTGCAACAAATTTAAAATCCTCAAATATTATTCTGCTTTTTCACGTACTTTTTGTCATCTTTGCTGGCATAAAATATACAATTTCATCGCTGCTCATGTCTTTAACTCGCTTGCCATTCGCATTGTGTACATTTGTACATTCCATTTATTTAATAATCCCACTGCTTGAAAGTGTATTCGGTGCTAAGCGGATGAAATCTTCAAATTTGCTGTTGCATTTTCCATCAATATGCGGAAATACAGCACTTAACATTGTAAATGATATCAAAACCGCAAGCTTTTCACATATGCACTTAGATATGTATGTATTTGTCGGTGATTACATATACATAAGTGCATGAATAATGTATTAATATGCAAGTACTGTTGTTTAGAAAATGTAAAGTAATATTAAATTTATTGCTTTGGTAAATTATTCAAACTACAAATACATTAAGGTGCAGAAGAGGAATCTTCTTTATTGGCGGAGACACCGCCCACGCGGTTATAGCCGTGTTTACAACAGCGCGCCAAACGTTCTTTTTCACTATTTGGCGCCAATTGGAGATTATAAGTGTAGCCAGATCCTTCACCACCTGGTCTTTCCAATGAGCTCGAGGTCTTCCATTTCCTGTGGTTTTCAGAGTTGGAGTGTTTTCGTTCATACGTACGACCTGTTCTAGTTGTCTCTTAATTTGCTGAACTACAGTCTGTCAAATAGGAGCGTGGCCGACTTTACCGACAGTTAATGAAAGATTTCCCTCTAATTCCTTCGCGAGCGGATAGAGGGAAGCTTTGTCTATATAGGCACGTTCTCTCATCCCGCGAGCCTGGTCTACTTCCACCAATAGGCTAGTTCAGCGGACCGTAAAACATGGAATAAAGGTGAATCTTTGGGGCTGCTTCTCAAAGCAGAAATTCGGCAATTTGTACCTTTTTGCTCACAACCTAAATGTCGAAAAATTGATAAAAATCTGCAAAAATGCTTTACTGCTATCTGCCAAACGATGGTTCATCAGAAAAAATTAAGATTGGATTCTGCAACTTCTGGAGGATAACGATCCTAAACACCGCAACAAGCTCTGTACTCAGTGGAAAACTCAATCTGGCATCATTACATTGGATTGGCCGTCGCAGTCGCCCGATGCAAACCCTATTGAAAATGTGTGGGCATATATTAAACAGAAGCTTCGTGGAAGACGTACATACACTTTAAAGCAGTTTTCTTACGAAATTCGTCGGATCTGGAGATCCTTGCCACTAGAATACGCCGTCAAATTAGTAGAAAACATGCCTCGCAGATGCCAGGCAATTATCGACGCCGGTAGTGACTGGACACATTATTGACCAAATTGCATCATTGTTTGCAATATGTACAGTGTATATATAAATATGAGTGTTTCATAAAATATTTTTTTATAAATAAACTAGACCAAGCTCTTATTTGACGACTGTGTGTCAATGTCGTTTTTTATTTCGAAAACCACATCGTTCCATCGACTGCGGTATTCGCCGTGGCCAATGCGCAAAGGATAAATCTTCCACGGAATCTTTCTCTCGAAAGCTCGTTACGGCGACTCATCAGGTGTTGCACTCGTCCGTGCCTCTGCTCCATATAGCAGGACGGGGATGATGAGTGGCTTATAGAATTTTGACTCTGTTCGTCGAGAGAGGACTTTGCTCATTAACATTCAGTTTAAGCGCTCTTAACTATTTTGCAATTGCACACAATTCAGAATTAGAGTTCTCAAATTATTTATGGCTAATTACTTATTTTTCTTCAGATTATTGTACAATGTTTTATTTGTAGAAAAATATTCCAAAATCAAAGTAGTTCTTGGGTGAAGACTCCTTTGCATAATAAAAAAAGCTGTAAGTCATCGAAAAACCATTGCCTATTCTATTCTATTCTTCTAACAAACCAAAAATAAAAAAGGCTTCGAAGACGGCAATTGTGATTACCGAAACAAGCCTGAATTGCGTACTCAAAGAATCTCACGACTATTCGACAAAATCAAAGAAACGAGTGATATCCAAAAATAAATTAAGAAAGCTGAATCTAGAGAGACAGAAAATAGGACCAAAAACACCAACACTATATCTTAGATATTACGAAAAAATGCTTGACTTGTTTTCTGGATTGGTCTTATGTCATATTTTGTGTTGAGAAGAAGTTCCAGATACCACCAACATACTCAACAGATCTAAATATTTTAGAGAAGAGATTAATAGCAGTAGTGTATGAGGCTAGAAGCAATATATATGCCACCAAATAGAAACTAGTCGATGGCGTCAGACTCGCTGCTCAACGACTATATTAAGACAAAAACGGACCCGAAACTAATATTTAATTTTCCCGGGTAAATCATGTTTCAAACAAATGTATTTTGCAAAGTTGGTAGGACTGTCCTTAATTACAATGCCGAATATGACCACGATCTCTTAACCAGTTTGTTTACAGCAGCAGCTTAAGTTGATGCACCTCGAAAGTGCATTGCGATTTTTACAATAAATAAAATATAAAAAAAGGATTTATCTCAAATTTTACATTTCTAACCAAATTTCGTGTGCGGAATCGTTTCGAATGTTGGAAGAGGCTTATGGTGATTTAGTTTTGTCAAAAACACAAGTCTACGAGTGGTACAAAGCCTTTAAAGATCGTTGAAGACACACCTTCTTTAACTGATGAAAATACTAAAAAAGTGAAGGATGTGGTGCTTGAAAATGGTCAGGCAAGAGTTAGAGAAATGGCAAGATAGCTCGACATCTATCGCGCGTTCCTTCGAATGGCTTGATCATGCAAATTTCGATCTCACATTCATGAAGAGCATTACAACTGCGGATGAGCCATGGGTTTATGAGTTTGACATGCAAACAAGTCAATAATCATCGGAATGGAGGGAAAAAATGAGCCGAAACCAAACAAAATACGCCAAAGAGGGACAGTCGATGATCAATAAGAAGTTCTATTTGCCTGTAATGAGTCGTTTGCATGGGAACATCCT
>JBAWJQ010004736.1:0-129277 GCA_037783105.1 Bactrocera zonata
CATTGTTATACCAGCTCACATTTATACGTCAATAATCTCACGCCTGCACTATTTTTTTTTTATTTATTATTAATACTAATTTATACTAATGTTGATCTTAGCATACATATAAATTGGGAATATTGTTTAAATTTATTGGATGACTAGTCGTATTCCTTTGGTCTGTCTGTCTGCTCGAGCAAGCGATAGCACGTGTAAAAATTAAGAGACTTTGATGAAATTTCTTACACATGTGCCCTCACACGTGACATGATAAATCCAATTTTGGAAATATTTACTTTTAGCATTTCATTCTACTGAATAAAAATTTATGTAATCGTATAATACATATATGGAAGTACGTAAAGTAGATAATTTTATTTTATTTGAATGTAATGAATTATACAGGCAGTTATGTATTATGAATTGGACTAAATGATATTAATTCTAAAAAGGTTTATAATGATTAGTAAACTTCAAAAATATGCAAGTAAACAAATAATACTATTCGTTTTGACTTTTCTTTGAAAGTAAACCTAAGGAAGAAATTTCCAGATACTTCTTCTCGTTATTTCTACATACAACTGCACATAGGAAAGTGTATATATGTATGTGTTTATATACATAATTATAACGGCTACTACACTAAGTATCTACGAGATAATGTCGCTCTGCTCTTCAAACAGCACTCACGTAAGTATTTGCAAAAGTCAGAGAGAGCAATTTTTCAGTTACTCTCGCTCCAATTTATAGTATATACAAACATATACATATGTACATACATATGACTATGTTAAATCAATTAAAGAATGTTAAAAATGAGGCAGTTCCACTAGAAAGTGATACCAGAGGCAGATTTCAACACTCTTATAATTTAAAATGAAACAAGTCCTGCAATTCCTACAAATATCCTCATAAGTTTTAACTTTTTAAAACTAAACCGATTCACTGTGCTTCATACTAAAACACAGCGTGAAAGAGGGTTACTACTCACACAAGTTTTCTCAGGCATAAATATTTCAGCGATAAGAATAAATGCATTCACAAATACTTACTTATGTATGTATATGGAGAGAGAGTTCGTCAAACTTCTCTTAAAATAGTATTTGGCGGCTATAAACTTTATAATATAAAGTGAGAAATACCTGTATTTGTACATATGTACACATGTACATATATTATTAATCATATTCACCCAGAGTATACGAGAGCTACTATGAGAATAGAAATTTCTACCCTGCTTGTAGATTAACGTGGAAATTTCGAGAAAGAGCATCCGGAATATTCGTTGAAGAGCCATTTTGGTATAAATACCAGCTGTGAGCGCTCTTCGAATCAGAATTGAATAAGCAAGAAAAGTATTAACAACTCTTTGAGAGATTGTAATAAACAAACGTGAAAGTGTTTTTAACACAAAGTGATATAAATAATTATAAAAGTTCTACAAAGTATAATATTAAAAAGTTTATAGTGAAAAATAAGTACAAGAAAAACACAACTCAAAATGGTAGCAATTGGTATTGATTTGGGAACAACATACTCCTGTGTTGGTGTCTTCCAACACGGCAAAGTGGAGATTATCGCCAATGACCAAGGCAACCGCACAACACCCAGTTACGTTGCCTTCACAGATTCAGAGCGACTCATTGGCGATGCGGCGAAGAATCAGGTTGCTATGAATCCGAAGAACACAGTATTCGACGCCAAGCGATTGATTGGACGCAAGTATGACGATCCGAAGATCATGGAGGATGTCAAACATTGGCCTTTTAAAGTGGTGAGCGATGGTGGCAAACCTAAGATCTCTGTCGAGTACAAAGGTGAGAACAAACGCTTTGCGCCAGAAGAAATCTCATCAATGGTGTTGACCAAGATGAAGGAGACCGCTGAGACATACCTGGGCACAACAGTGTCAGACGCCGTCATCACAGTACCAGCATACTTCAATGATTCACAAAGACAGGCGACTAAGGATGCGGGTCGTATTGCTGGTTTGAATGTGCTACGAATCATTAACGAACCCACCGCAGCAGCCTTGGCCTACGGTCTGGATAAGAATTTGAAAGGTGAACGTAATGTTCTGATCTTCGATTTGGGTGGTGGTACCTTTGATGTATCCATCTTGACCATAGACGAGGGTTCATTGTTCGAAGTGCGTGCCACCGCTGGTGACACACATCTGGGCGGTGAAGACTTTGACAACAGACTGGTCAACCACTTGGCTGAAGAGTTCAAACGAAAGTACAAAAAAGATCTACGTTCGAATCCAAGAGCATTACGTCGTCTACGAACAGCAGCCGAACGTGCGAAACGTACATTATCATCGAGCACCGAAGCCACCATCGAAATCGATGCATTATACGAAGGAGTGGATTTCTACACGAAAGTGTCAAGAGCTCGCTTTGAAGAATTGTGTGCCGATTTATTCCGTCAGACCTTGGACCCTGTAGAGAAGGCGTTGAATGACGCCAAGATGGACAAGAATCAGATACACGATATTGTGTTGGTTGGTGGTTCCACACGTATTCCCAAGGTGCAGAGTCTACTACAGTCATTCTTCTGTGGCAAGAGTCTGAATCTTTCAATCAATCCGGATGAGGCTGTGGCATATGGTGCAGCCGTACAAGCTGCTATTCTAAGTGGTGACAAGAGCAGTGAAATCCAAGATGTGTTATTGGTCGACGTGGCACCATTGTCCTTGGGTATCGAAACAGCTGGTGGTGTTATGGCGAAAATCATTGAACGAAATTGCCGAATACCATGCAAACAAACTCAAACATTCTCAACATACTCAGACAACCAAAGTGGTGTCACAATCCAAGTGTACGAGGGTGAACGTGTGATGACCAAAGACAACAATCGTTTGGGTACTTTCGATTTATCGGGCATACCACCTGCTCCACGTGGAGTGCCACAGATTGAGGTTACCTTTGATCTGGACGCCAATGGCATTCTGAATGTATCGGCGAAGGAGTTGAGTTCAGGAAATGCCAAGAACATCACCATCAAGAACGACAAAGGACGTCTATCACAAGCCGAAATCGATCGTATGGTGAACGAGGCTGAACGTTATGCCGAAGAAGATGAACGACAACGCAATAAGATCGCGGCTAGAAATAACTTGGAGAGTTATGTATTTGGTGTGAAACAAGCGCTGGACGGCGCTGGTGATAAATTGAATGCTCAGGAGAAGAGCGAAGCTTTGAAGGCTTGTGACGACACAATCAAATGGCTCGATGCCAACACATTGGCCGACAAGGAAGAGTACGAAGACAAAATGAACACGCTCACCAAACTTTGTTCACCAATCATGACAAAACTACATAGTGGTGGTGCACAAGGAGCGTCTTGCGGTCAACAAGCGGGCGGATTCAATGGTGGGCGTACTGGACCCACTGTTGAGGAAGTAGATTAAACTAAATTATTTTAGAAATAGATATCTTAGTTTTTAAAGTTTAGCAATTTTAATTATTTTTAGAGCAAACAATCATGAAAAAACAAAAAAGACTGAAAATATAGAAAATGAACAAATTGAATACTTAAAAGTAACTTTCGTTGTTTTAATGTCAGTAGAAGAATTGGTATATGGGTTTTCGCTTTAATTTCTAATCGCCTTGACTTATATTTGAAGGAACTACCCAGAGTTTGAGAACGTGAAGGACGCATTGTGAAAATTAAATTCCTTTAGACTTTCTTGGTTTTCTTGTATTTAAATTTGC
Organism: Bactrocera zonata; assembly: GCA_037783105.1. Classification (NCBI taxonomy): domain Eukaryota; kingdom Metazoa; phylum Arthropoda; class Insecta; order Diptera; family Tephritidae; genus Bactrocera; species Bactrocera zonata. The sequence goes on from JBAWJQ010004736.1 coordinate 3,699, forward strand.
TTATAGTCGGCAGAGCAGACCATGAATCGGAAACAGTCGGTAGAGCAGTTTGTCAGTTTTTCCGCCTCCCACTAGCCACAAACTCAGCCAACTATCGACCTACTGAGTCGATATTACAGTTCCACTAAAACAACAATGGTAAAAAAGTACTGCTTCAGTGGCAAATGGGATTGGACGGAATAGATTTTAACTAAATAACCGTTGATGGTGTTAAATAGTAATGGAAAATATTCTAAGGAACATAATGGTATATTATAGTTTATTTCCCATGACAATTTTTCATATGATTTTATAATCTTTTTTAATGTGTCCACAAACTTCAATCACTTAAAGGAATATGCATTATATTAATAGGTAATAATACTAATCGTTGGATAATTTTTAGTGATTTATTTAGATAACTAATTAAATTATTTTTCTACAGGGAAATCGTAAAAAGAGAATATGTAAAAACTAACCATTCCTTTTTATTTCCACTGTTACAGGGGTTTTTCAGGAAAGTAGTAGAACTGACTCGATTTAAAAAAAATTATTGAACCAATCGTTACAATTCTTTAAAAACTTTCAAAATAGACTCCTTCTACGGCGATGCAGCGCTGCCAACGCGATTTCCAAGCTTTGAAGGCGTCACGGAAGGCATTCTCTGGAATAGCCTTGAGAGCCGAGGTGCATGCTGCTTGGATCCCCTTTTATCGAGCTTTTCAGGCAAGGAAACAAAAAAGTCCGGGAGGTCACATATGGGCTGGAGAGTGACTGCGGAAGCGTTGGGATGACGGCCTTGGTTAGGTAGCTGTTCACAAGAAAGCGGTGTGAACCGGGGCGTTGTCGTGGTGCAACTTCCAATCGACTGCGATGTCTACTTGGTCGGACCGATGGACTCTTCGTTTGAGTCTTGAGGACTTGCACGTAAACCTTGGATGGTGAACGATGCCTTTGTTGTCAGAAAAGACAATGAGCATTGTTTTCACTTTGGATTTGCTCATTCTTCCGGTCTTCGTCAGCGAAATTCAGTCGCGGCGGAAGAACATCAGTTCTATTACTTTCCGGAAAAACCCTGTATACTTTTACAAATTCTGTCTGATGTTTAGAGAGTTTCATATAGTATTTCGTATCTTTTAAACCTTAAGCAGGATATGTACATATATTCAATTTGTCTCGAAGTTTTTAAGAGCAAAATAAAAACTGTGATCCTATATAAAGATATCGGATCTACCAACGACGTGATGTTATGAAATCAAACACTCAAATTTAGTCAAAATGGGATTTGTTTTTTGTTATGGAGATGAATGAATGATTATGATTTTAACAAAATATCGGCCAAATGGTCACCACGGCTCCGCTTTCACATCTACATCCATTTGCGCCAATTTGTGATGGCCCGGTGTAGCTTTTCGGTTCTGGTGTGCTAAATGTTGTTTCGAGCTCCTTGAGTGTTGCTGGATCTGTGAGAAAATACCACAATCCTCATGCAATTGCGTTTCCTGAACCACACAAAAATTTGACTCAACTCAAAGCCACATTTTTGTTTGTTGATGAATTTATTAATCTAGAAATGGGTCTGAACTGAGAAGATGATTTTTCATTTTACCGTAGCCATCACAGAGCTTGAGTTTGCGTATTAACATTTCATACTTCGTATTTTCAAACGTTTTCCCAGAGGGAAACGTGACATGATGAAATGTCAAGCCTTTACTGCACACACTGACAAATGTATTTTGCTAAGTTGGTAGGATTGTTCTTAATTAAGATGCCAAATATGAGCGCGATCTGTGAACTAGTTTGTACAGTTTGACATGCAAATAAGTCACAATCATCGGAATGGAATCCGTTTTCAGTCGAAAAAACAAAATTCGCTGAAGGAGCTGAACGCCATCCCAATAAGTACTTATGAAAAGTGTTACGGGAATGGACAATCGTTGGTATTAAATCTGGTGCGGATTGAAGGCGAGAAAATAAATATTGAAGAATAATTAAATATTTTGGTTCTCATTTACAATTTCCATGTATTTTTTTGTCACTATTTATAACTTGGAGTTTCTTGTGTTTTTTGTTTTAATCTTTATTGATCGTTTCAGTTGATTCAAGAAAGTTTCGCAAAACTTTTTACATTTTATATTTTAATAATAATTACAACTACATAACAATTTTCATATCAATTTGAATGTAATATTGTCATTAATAATATCTTATTAATATATATTTGTATGTAAATGTACATGTGTATGATTATATCAACTAGTACTAGAATGCAAAAGTATATGTGTATATGTATGTATAAGTATAAATTTGCGATATACAAACATACAGAACAGAATTTATATTTTAATTTAAGTCACAGGTATATAAGTTGATCTGCATGTGCTAGAGATATGGTTACATCAATATGTACTAATATATATAATTACGTACATATGTATATAGTGTTTATGCAACGGTTGTGTGGTTAAGGTTTTTATATAGTATTTCGTGCCTTTTTATAAAAGTAATTAATAATTTTTATAATTACCACACAGACCTCACTCATAAATCAAGTACATCGAATTTGTCCTTGTTGCTGTTGTTTTTGTTTACTAAAAATCAATGGCACATACTATAAGCGCACTTAAGTGTTAACTATTGTACTTAAGTACGTAGAGAGGTGAAATTGAAGTTAGTTTTCTTATTCTTATTCTCTTTTTGTTTTATTGTACAATATATTTAATTAATATAAATATTGAAAGCAACAAGACTTTAGTTTGAGTGCGCCGCAAGAGCAATTACAAGGCAAAAATTATAATTACAATTTATTTGTTTTTGTTGTTATTTTATACGTGCGCCTAAGTTCAATAGCAGTTGATTACATAATATTCTAATACGTATTTTGTATGTACATACAGATATCACTACTACTACATAAGTGTCTTTAAATTAATTAATTAAATACATATTTATACACAAATAGTTTACGAAATCTTTGGATATAACAAACAACAACTGTGAAAATTAATATAATTTAAACAACAATTCTTCAATTCAAATTTTTATAATTTAATTTTTAAAATTTTAATTTTAAAATTTTAATTTTTAAAATTTTAATTTTTAAAATTAAATTTTTCTAATTGTAATTTTTTAAATGTTTTTTTACCTTTAATTTTTCAAATTTTATTTTTTAACTAATTTTTTTTAATTTTAAAATTACATTTTTAAAATAAATTTTTTTATTTAAAAATTTTAAATTTAATTTTAAACAAAATCTTTTTAATTTTAAATTTAATTTTTTTAAAATTTTTTAATTTTTAAAATTTTTAATTTTAATTTATTTTTGATCATTTTTATTAATTTTTACTAATTTTTTTGATAATAGTTTTATTTTCGATTGTCTTTTTTTCTAACTTCTTTTCTAATTAACCAATACTTTTTGCTGATTGTTACTTTCGTTGTCTGCTTGTTGTTGTTTGCTACTTTTTGCATTTTTTGCTTAAATTATAGTTACAATAAATACTTTTATAATTAGAATTTGATTTGTAAATTCTTTTTCTTTCTTCAACAGATCTGTCGGCAGTTTTCGTGCACGCGTACCTATTCGTTATATAGTACGGTTATGCTACTACATATTACTCACATACACAACCTAGGTATGTGTTGTTTTTATATTCCGCGTATCTTGTAAGTTTTCACTACTTTCAAGTTGTGTTGCAACAGCTGCTTTCTCCTTCTCCTCGGCTTCGAAATCGATTTTACGTGGTGGATCGTTGAAATCTTGCACCTCACCCGACGCCCAGATCACATAGACAATGGCGGTGACGACAAGCACGCCGAAAGCGACCCAGAAAACAACACGCCATTCGAGCAGCGAGGCCTGAAAGGATATAAAACAAAGTGAGCACAGAATATTTCTTTACTTTCGTACATAAGTTTAAGCTACGAGGTATTCTAAAAACCCTATAGCCCCGAAATAGTTTTATATACATATATATGATATATATATATATATATATATGTATGAGCTTGATCTCATTGTCAAGTTTTCCTTAATCTCTTATAAAATCTGATGACATACCAAGCCTTTTTTGCGCTTCGGCAGTCAGTGTTATACTTCTTCTAATTGCTGAAAAGCTTTCAATTTTGAAAAGCTTTCAATTTTGTAAAGCCCAGTCTAGGGTTTCAGATTTATCGCTACGCAGTGTTATACTTTCCCTAAATGCTGAAAAGCTGAGCTCAGTCTGGGGTTACAGTTTTACAGTATTTCCATTCTGCGTGATAGATTTATTTTTTTTTTGCATTTTCAACTTACATTTGGTGTCATCAAGCCGACCAGTGATGGCGAAACAACACCCGTAATCGCACCAATACCGTTGGTGATCGCCATCAATGTGCCCGCGTAGTTGGGACTCATATCGAGTGGGGTAAGCTTCATGCCCGCATAGAAAGCACCCATAAGACCCATGCAAATGGTGAAAAGTGCAACGACAGCAATACGATCACAACCAGCATATGAAGCGGCAACCATGAAGATCGCTGGGCCAAAGGCAGCTAAAGTGGGAGAATAGCATTAAGTATTTTTATGAACAACGAACTATAACGAACCAATCGTTTACTCACCTAAACCAGTCATCATCTTGCGCACATTTGTGATGTTCATGATTTTCCGTGATATCAGCCAATCGCCAACGAAACCTGAACCCAACGAGAAGATCCACATCATGGCGTATGGTAGTGAAGAGTAGAGACCATTAGCTTTAATGGAGAATTGCATAACATCTGCCATATATTTGGGCAAATCAGTAACCATAATATAGAAACCCCAATCGTGACCGATTTGTGCTGATATCAAAGCCCACATTGGCAAACTGGTTAATATGGCGCGCCATGGTGTGGGTGGCAAATTCTTGTTGCGTCCAATGCTACCCATATGCTTGGTTAGATACTCCTTTTCGCTAGGTTTGATGAATGGATGTGTGGTTGGGTCACTGTAGCAAAGGAAAGTCTAAAAGTAAATACGAGAATATTTTATTTTATATACATATGTTCCAAAAGTTTGTGTGACGGCAATCTACTTACGAAAATAACGAACCAGACAAGTCCAATACCACCGAAGAAATAGAAGACCACAGGCCAATCGTAAGCGTCCAACAGTATACCAGACAACAGATTACCCAAAATCGTACCGACTTGTCCGCCACCCAATACCAATGCACCCAATTTGCCACGCTCCTTAATCGGCACCCATTGCGCTAATAATACGCTCAAAGCCGGGAAGGTAGTACCCTCACCAATGCCCATCAGAATACGCACAACAATTAGCCAAGTGGCACCACCATGTATGATGGCGAGTGGTGTAATGACGGTGAAGAAAGCTGTGGACAATATACCCAAACTGAGCGTCCATTTACCACCGAATTTTTCCGCCAATAGACCGCCAGGAATGTGCGTCAAAATGTAGCCAATATAGAAGGATGAAAGTATATAACCCTGTAACTCTTCTGACCATTCATATTCACCGCCACTCTGCAAGAATTATATACAAAATGTACGCTGATTATTTACTTCTTGCAACTTTGCATCGTTAACTTACACTTGATTCCGTGTCCAAATCGTCCGCCACGCATACTGCCGTGCTACCGTCATCGTCTGTGTGATTTTTCTTAACCACTAGCTCGGTAATAGCTACCGAGAGACATATACGCATCGTATATGCATTGAGTATGGCAAAAAAGCCCATGATCGAAAGGATCACGCGCTGAGGTACGAGGAAAACTGAAATCAAAAAATTAGAAAAAATTAAATTAATATAGGATTATTAATATATATTTGCAGTTTGCAAGATTAGCATAAATAAGAAATTTCAGTTAAGATTACTTTCTAAGTTGTCGGCTGTTAGTGTGATTTAGACCTTAAAGTTGAGTAAAAAACTTGACATGACGCTTACAACAGTTTTGTTTGGGTGTTTTTCTCATTTTTATGGCTTTCGACTTTTGTTCGCTTTAATATACATATGTCTGAGGGTACTATAGATTATAATCTGGTTCTAAAGCTTTTAGATTTATCGCACTTTCTAGTTAGAAAATTCTGTTTCGAATTATTATTTTGTGTAAAAAGTACAAATTCTGCAGGCCACAAAAATTTCATCTATACTACAAACTAGTGAATTTTGGCTTTCTTTCTTTGAGGTATAGCTGCTCTATTGCATATCTTATATTTGGAAATTCTTTTCCAACTACTGCTTATATCGGCCCCTAAGATTGATCTCATAAAGCTGCCCTATTATTAATAGCTGTTATAAGTAAGTTTTTTTTAACCTACGACGAAATTTGCGGTTAGGAAGCATTAAATATATTGTTTAGCAAATTAATACATAATACTCTATTACGTCCAAAACTATGACTCATGTTCTCGACCGTTTTATTTTTCAATAGGTCATTAATCAAATTGCCCGCTTTTGATATTGTCTTTTATAACAAATCACAAATCTCAGAAAATTCAATTTACTTATACTAAATTTGTAGTTAAATGCTTAATTATCTTGTGAAAAAAATACCTTTCTGTTCCACTTAAAATCGCATGCTTCACTGATCGCATGTCAGTTGTCACTTTTGTAGACCACACGTGAACCCCCACTCAATTTAAAATATAATATTATATACATATGTATGTGAATATGCATACAGTGGTGGCAAGATATATGCCAACAATAATATATCGACTAGAATATTTTCATCAAAAGTTCAGAATCAGTTTGAGAGATCAATGAAAAATATTGCAAGATAGATTACGATATACATATAATATATAAGCATCTACACATTATTTGTTATTATATGTAATATATGCACCCCTATTTAAAAAAATCGTAACTAATGAGCTTTTGCCTCCAGCTTTTCAATTGCTTCGATTTTTTTGCGTGCCACTGTGTAATTACGGAAATAAATGTACGCCATCTATTTCAAATTAAATTTAATGAAGTGTACAACAATCACACAATCAACACTGTTCGTGCCGAATTATCGAATTAACGAAGGGGGAGAAAAGACATTAGACAATATGTGCCGCTCAATGAGTGAGTAATTGAATTGTAAATGTTTTTTGTGATATTGTCATGAGCTAATCAAATTGAAAATTTCAATAGACTATATTTGAAATTACTGTTATAATAATGAAAATTCACGTAGAGAATGTTAGTGAATGCCTAAATTCACTCTAAGTTCACTCAGTTGTAAACTAGACAGTTTGAAGTATTTAAACGTTTTTTTTTTGACTGACAGAGCTTCTGGTGGTGCAACTCCAATTTGTGTTGAATAGTTTAACGAAATTTAAAAATTTATTGCAACAATTTTAAATTTGAAATTCTGCGAACTTCGAAAAATTACCGAATGCTTCACGAAGCTTTCGAACTTGGTTTAATTTTCACTCACAAAAAAGCTCGTCGTAGGAGAAAGTTTTCAAATTATTCGAATACATGAAGTTAAGATTTTTGAAAGATAAAAAAAAAATAAAAAATTTTTTAAACATAGGAAAAAATTAAGTTTTTTTAATTTTTAGAAATTTTCAGAATTTTTAAATTTAACATTAATACATGTTTCTTTTTTTATTTTCAAAACTAAATTTATTTTTAAATTTAAAAAGTCTGAAAATTTCTAAAAACGAAAAAAACTTAATTTTTTTCTATGTTTATAAAATGTTCTCCTTTTGATACCGTTTTTTGTAATTTTTAATATAATATAATTTGCTAATTCTCGCTAGGGATTAAAAATAAATTTTTAATTTTTTTTTAATTCAAAAACTTTTAAACACATAATTAAAACGGCTTTTTTGAAGTCTCTCTCCATATACCTGTATATGTATGTATGAAGATATGGTACATAAGTAAGTCAAAAACAGAGAAAAATGTGTGCGAAAAGAAAGCCTAAACAAATTTTATTTAAGACAACTAAATATTAACGCGAATAGCAGCCTAAATCCTGTTTAAATAAGTTGATAATGATTTTACAACTACATATTCAATACACATACATATATATGTACGTATTAGAGCGGGTCGGTTTTTTTTCTATAAAATCGCGTATGCGGGAGATGCTTTGGGGATCATTCCGAACAACTTTGCTTAAGAACCTGTGGATTACGAGCCCCCGATTTTTATGGTAATAAGTTTAAAAAATCTGAATAATCGGTTATATGGTAGATATATGTTATAGTTGTGACAATCTGACCGATTTCTACAGATGATCAATAGAATATTTAAATGCACCTATCTAACAAATTTCATTCGGTTTATTTAATTGCAAGCTGAAAACCGGTTATAGAGTCAAAGTCCCTCAGCCAAAGTTGTTCAGAATGATCCGCAGAATATTTCTCGCATATGCGATTTTTCGTCTTTTTTACTTCCTGTAAGTCAATCCGCTCTAGTATGTACATACATATATATTAGAGGTGGTATACTCGTATGTATAGTATGTGTTTGAGTTTTTTGTTGTAATCGATTTCGAGAGGTTAAAGACCTCTATTAATTGAATAATATTATAAAATAGCGTAGAACCAGTTAAGCTCCTCCAATTTTATTTTTAATGTAGTTTTTTGTTTTTTTGTTTTTATTATATGTTTTTTTTGTTTTTGTTATTATTATTTGTTTCGTTTTTGCTTTTTTGAGTTAAAAGACCTCACCGAAGGTTTGCCCTGTCTCTATTCGCATACAAAGTAAACTTGCTTCATGAAAATGCAAATTTTTATTGTGTCGATTTTAGAATATCATTAGCACAATGCACTTGTTTTTGTTGTTGTTGCTAAGGTATTTGGTACGTGCAATGTGCAGACACGCCAGTTATGCTACTTACATACATACATATATTGATAATTGGGTTAAATAAAGGCAAATTACATGAAATTAAAATGGCAAATCAAAGGTATGAACGTGTAATTGTTCATTTCTTATAGCACAAAATATTTTGATTTTGATAGGTCAGTTTATGTAACTACATAGTGATCCGATCTAAACAAAATGTTCGGCAGCGGTGACTTGGATCAATCTATGCCAAATTTCGTGAAGATATCTTGTCAAATTAAAAAGGTTTCCATGCACTTAACTTGTATGACAGTCCAATATCGGTGATTCCGGTAAAAGAACAGCTTTACGTGGAGAAAATCACATTATTTCAGATCGATATCTCAACAACTGAGGGACTATTTTGTGTATATACAGACAGATGGTCGATCAGTATGCTCGACACGATTGGTAAAGTGTACGAAAGCATAGGAAGAAACTGCTTGGAGTTAGCAATCCGAAAGGCCGCCGATTATCAGAGCTGTACTATTTCTAATGGAGTACCGCAAGGTTCGGGTTTAGGTCAACTACTATGTAATCTAACGTACGATGGGGTGTTGAGAATATTTCAACCAAAAAATCTGAAAGCAATCGCTTATGCGGATGACCTCATAGTGGTAGCAGTGGTTATACATCTGGATGACATCCGGATCAAAATGCAATTACTGCTTTAATGGTTTGTACCAATGGTCAGACATCCACAGCAACAAAACGAGAGGAGAGAATCAAAAGTATCACAATGTGGCAGCAATGGTAGCAAACTTCATGCAAAGGATATGCTTGGATGCACAGTCTAATTCCGGACATATGTACATACATTTGTGGATAGATAGACAACATGGGGACCTGGATTTTCCCCAACCAAATACTTAGTAGCTGTGGATGCTTTAGAAGCTACATAACTACACGTACTCTATCGTGGTCGGTTTTCAGTTATAAGGAAAAAGCTGAAAACGACACTTGGAGGTAGTTTCACGGTTAAAAATATGCATGTGCGAGCCCTCTGTAAAATCAAAAACTGTCAGCGAAGCGTCAGCTCTATATATAATAAGATTGAGACATTTACAACAAATTAGGCGTCAGTCAGTCCGTACAATACAGCAGACTTAAATGTCTTCTTTTCTCACATCAAGTAATAGTTAGACCAGTGGTCCCGTGGAAGAGATATGAGATGGGAAAATGGTTAGGTTTAGCGAATTAAAGTTCCGGCTTTCGGCGCTTTCTCCGGAGCTTTACACGGACCAGCAAAATAGACGATTGTTTCTATGTTGACTTACTCACTTGAGTGACATGTACCAGTACTTGCGTTTTTTTACTAAGTACATACATACATATGTACATATGTAAATAGACGATTGTTTCTATGTTGACTTACTCACTTGAGTGACATGTACCAGTACTTGCGTTTTTTTACTAAGTACATACATACATATGTACATACCTACATATTGGTGTGCACGTTGCCAGAGTTAATCATTAGAAGCGCACGTTGCAAAAAAGAGAAGTGATTGTAAAAACGCATTTACTGCACTTTAACAAATTAACAAAATTAAAATAAAATATAAAAAAATACACCCACTTTCAAAGTACTCAATTCTAAAAAATTAATTACTTAGCAAATACCCTCATTAAGCGCTAAGACTTGCTGACTTTCGTTTTAAGTTTATTTATAAAATTGTTAGCAGTGAAAATAATATTTAATAATCAATTTTTGCTCATATTTCTTCAGCGCTAATGATAAGCGCTGTAATTAAAATTGAAAAATATATGCTTTCCTGTATGAGAGATCAGGGTTTTCTTAGAAATCCATAGCTTTTGACTAATAGTGTTTTTATATGTAACTTGTATGGTACTTCAAAATGCCTTTTCATTTAAGTATTAATGTAATTATTACATTCTATCACGCTCCACCCTAGTATTTTTCTCTGCTAGTTCATATCATAACTTCACAGCTTAGAACGGTAATTTGTAAGCTCATTAGACTGGCAATCCATATTTCTATCTACATACGTATGTATGTCTCTTAATTTATGTGATTTTTTAACGTTGCACGTGACTTTAGTGGCTTTAGAATAACTAGTTCTACTGCAGCGCAGTTTATCAATTAAGAAAACTCTGATTTCCTAGAAGTTTACGTTTGACAAATAACTCAATTAACCCTTTTGTTGCTACATGATGCTAACAAACACTTTTACGCCAGTTATAAATTTTGTTTTTTTTTGTTATGAAATTATAAATTATAAAATTCAATTATATAAAGTGAAATATTATATTCAGCAAACTAAATTATATGAACACGCTTATTGTTCGAAATCAATTATTTTTTGGTTTTCTGTCACATTGAGCTCATTTTAGCTACTTTGCCTTAAGGAAATCATTGAAGGGTTAAGCATTCGTGTGCTTAAATAGTGCTTGCAGAATTCTATGTATTTGGCGCAAAAATATAATTTTTATTTTTTATTGCAGTTTGTTTTTACCTGTAAATTACAAAAACGTGCTAAAATATTATTTTTTTTTAATTATGCACTTTCACGTATTGAATATTAACGAACACCATAGCTCGTGGTTTTCAAGGCCCTTATCATAACAGATCTATGTAACCAAGTAGGAAATCCGAAAAATTTTGCTATAAAAAACTATTTTGGACGATTTTACAGGCAAACCTGGTGTCAAAATAAATGATATCGTTTTTTCATATTTCTAGAGGTTATACCTTTAAAGATAAAATACAAAAATTTTAAATTTATATCTCAAATAGTTTTTGAGTTGAAACGCTTATAAAATGTAACCGCTCAGTTCAAAGAGATCCATCTTTAATATATCATATCTTATATTTAAATGGGGTTTTCTCAAAACCAAATTGTGCAAATTTTTTTGCCTGATTACGCGCAGAAAAATCAACACTATTAAATTCTTCATAAAACATAAAATTTTTGATTTTTTATGGAAGATCTTTGTATGAACAATATTTTCTAGTAGAGAATTTGTTTATGTTTCATCCACTGCAACAGTGGAGCACTTTTATATACAATATTTAAACGATCAATCTAAGATACGAATCTAAAATTTTGCACACGACTTTTTCTAACTAAGAAGTTGTTCATTTGCGGGAACCGTCGATATCCGATCTCTATAGCATATGTAGGTAGGTAGGAGTGCAGCCCTGTTGTCATTCGGGCTCAATTAGCACTGGCTGTGCCATTTTGATGTATTATTCGTAGACCTTTCATATTTGCTATCACGTTTCATCTTCTCTTTCAAACCATTTTCAGGTTTCGATGAATGTACCGATGTGGTTTTTGTAGACATCCATTCAAGGTTTGATGGATTCCAAATGTTCTGTGTGCGATCTGTGATAGGTCTGGGTATTCACAGAGAAGATGGAAAATTGTTTCCTTGTTCCCTGCTATCTCGCAGCTCCGGCTGATTTTGCTGTAGTGCATAGCGCCGCCTGGCTATCCGTAAATATATAGTATATACATAAATTCTCGTGGTTTTCCAATAGAGCTTCGCAGGCCTATGTTCATTACTTCCGCTTGGAAGATGCCAGCCGAGTGCGGTAGACGGATAGAGAGAAAAATGTCCAGATCATCGAAAAATACTCCCGCACTACTCCGCAGTCCATTTTGGACCCGTCGATATAGACTGAGACGGTATCTTCCTCCCCTATTGAGTCTCTCCTCAATTCTCGTCTAGAGGGTATGCTCACCTGGAAGTGTCTATTGAAATCCAGCATTGGAAGAATGTAGTCTGATTTATTAACGTTGAGCAGGTTTAGGATATCACTATGTCCATAGTTCTGCTGATTTCAACCGCCCCTTTATAGCATATTTGTAACTGCCATCTAAACTGAACGATCGGTATGGAATGTTTGTATGGAAAACATTGTCATTTGACAATATATCGTTCCAAAGTTTGGCATGTGTTATTGTCGAAGACAATACAACATTTTCCGAACAAATTGTTCAGGTCGGTTCACTATAGCATTAGGCAGCCATGCAATCTGAACGAGCGGTGCAACCAAAGTTAACGTTTTTTCTTGTTCTTATTGTAATTTTTCTTTTTTTCTCTTTAGCGAGCTTTTTCAAATCAACACCTTTATTTGTTGATTTTATTACCCTGACTTTTCATAAGCAAACCCATAATATCATTACGCATATAAACGCTTACATCGGCAGTTAGGTAATGGAATTTGATATAATTAATTGTTAAAATGACGCTTCACACTATATTTGTGTAATACCGACATGTTTTGTGGTGAAAGATAGACTTTACAGAGTAAACATCTAATATAAGCGTAGCGTAAGAGCGACTACAGCAACTAAAAGTATAATATACACTTGTACAGGGTGTATAAGTATGTGTACACTTGTGTGTTCATCTCGCATAATGTTATTTGAGCCAGTTCTGTAGAATTAAAAGCCGCTAAATTACTATAATCGTCTCTCAATCTCTATTTCAATCTCGGCCACAATTGAATTACGTGCCTGATGCTCATATTATATATACATAGATATGTACAAACATATTTATATGTTTTTTGTGGTTTACATTTGCGACTCTTTCATACACACATACATTAATTAATGCACGCGCATGAACGATATGATATAGTAATTAATATACATACATACAGGCATATATTATATACATATGTGCATATTTAATATATAGTATATATATATACCTATAGTGGCGTATGTTTTACCTTTTTTCGTTGTAATCATTAAATTGTTAAATTATTAGCTTAATTACAACTGCATGTAAATAAAATGTCGAAACAAAAGAATTTACAGCGCGAAAACGTGTACGCTATAAAAAGCGGAAATGTATCACCTGTGATGTTATAGCACACCATATGCAATGTATGTACATATACATATATATGTATGTATCCGTTTATGTAAGTGTGATTATTAATGTCAGTGGTCACACTACAAGCCTATTCATTACGCAGATAAAAAAGATACTATCAAAAATTGTTAAAAAAAATATACAAAAAAATTGTTTACGCGAATATTTACTCAAAGATACATAAATATAAATATGCAACAAGTAAGGGGAGGGCTTCGTTCGGGTGCAAAACGAACATTTTATACACTTGCAACATGCAAAAATCAAAGCCGGTAAAATATTTTAAAGTGTAAAACGTCAACCAGAGAATCGAAATTATTTATCCATACATTGACAGACTCATAGTATTTTGGAGTTTGGATATTATCGACCCGATTTTATTTATTTTTGCCAATACCACATACTAAAAAACCAAACATATGGAGTAAAGTCAGAAGAATGTTCGAAAATCCTGTTAATAGTTATAAGTTTTCGCTCAAGCCTATCTATTTTAGACATAAATATAAGTACACTATTATGCGTAAAACATGTTTCTCATTTTCATTGAGGTATGTAGCTTACATATTGGTCGATATATGCGGTACAAAGTTACCTGGAAGTAAGAAAATTTTTATGTTAGGTATATAGGGGCTAAAGGAAGTATTGGCTAGATTTAACCATTTTTGATGTACAGACATAAAATTGTCAGAGAAAGATCATCCCTGAATTTCAATTATATATCTCACATATTGACCGATATTTTCGATCAAAAGTCAACTATTGGTAATGGGTCGAAATATTCGGTACCAACAATTTTGTTTCATAACGTGCCATGCACTAAAAGTACTATTATTCGTGCAAAGTTGTATCCCTTTATATTAATTGCTTCCTGATTTGTGTACAGGAAAAGGAAAGAATCAAGTGGATTTTAAAATTGTGCTATATGGAAATTAGGCGTGGTTATTGTCCGATTTCATCCATTTTTTACTGTGACATACTTGTAGGAATAAAAGAAGAATATCATGTACTAAATTTTGTCGAAGTCGGTAAGTCAGGTCCCGAGATATGGGTTTCATCATATAGTATATATATTTTTAGGGCCTCCGACATTTCCTTCTGGGTTTTACAAACACCGTGGCGAGCTTAATATTCAGTGTTCAGGGTATAAAGTGTTGATTATTTTTCCCGCTTGCAGTTGTTCCATATTAAAAAATGTACTATTTTTTGTTAATTTTTTTCATTGCCTTAACTGTTTCATGGAATAACGTGTTGAGGTGAAATTACTTTATTTATTTGGAATTTATTTTTAATTTTTATTTGTCACACCCATTGACTTGGCGGCGAAGCAGTTTATTCAACTGAAACAATGAACTGCTATTAATAAAAATTATTGTACTATAAGTGCATGCGCTTACAAACAATTTTATGTATAAGCAATCGTCTATAAATACAATTTTCTTCAGAAATAGTTATTCGTTATTATTTTTTTTTTGTTTGGGTCAAAGTCAGTGGTACGGTGAATGTGATTTCTAACCAAAACCAAAGATGGCAACCAAGGACAAGAAGTACAGGAATGCAAGGAGGACCAAGGAGTACATTTCTTAAAAATATAATTTTTTCGAAATTTTGCTCACAATCTTTCTTAAAAACATCTGTCACATAAATATTTGCACAAATTTGCGGAATTCCACAATTTGTGACAGGGCAATTTAAGGGTTTAGTGGTAGTTAGAATTTTCAAAAAAAAGATTTTTGCATTTTCGTTAAGTGTAATACTAAAACTAATTATCGGATCAACGGGAAAATTTTCAGAGAATATTTTTAGAAATATTATTAAATATATTTTTAGAAATGTTCTCTGAAAATTTCACGTTGATCCGATAGTTAGTTTTTGAGTTATTCGACAAATAACAAAGAGAGCTCGGGCACTTCAAAGCGCTAGTGTGAAACTTTAAACGCGTTTTTCTCAAAACTAAGTTTTTTGAACCGGTCAGTAGATTTTAATGATATGTAGATAGCTTTTAGAATACATAAAAAACTCGGGCCTGATCGAAGGATTTTTTGTTTTTCAAAAATTTCGATTTTTTAGACCAATTTGATTTATTCCCAAAAATTTAGAAAAAAATTTCCTGAGGCCGTCATTTTGTTAATTTTTGAAAAAAAAAAAAAAACAAATCCTTCGATCAGGCCCGAGTTCATCTATTTATGAAACAAATTTTTTTGTCCGATTGGTTTTAAATGAATTTCCAAGGACTTATAGTTGTCACCGCAAATACCTTTTTTTGGAACTGGGTCAACAAATACAACTATAACTTTGGAAATTAATTTTTTTTTTTAAATTTTGTGACTTCAAGTTAACACATTATATAATAATGCTATATTACTACACGATTTGAAATGTATGCCTTCTTAAAAGCTTTAACATAATACCCACACATGTTTGCATTCTGAACGTTTTTGGCAACCCTTATTAAAAAATTTCTTTATTTGTATTACTTTCTCTTTATTTTAAAAAGCTTATAATATAGTAGCATTTTTCACTTTCAATTTAGTTTGACTCAAAATCACCTTTCAATTCGTTTTACTCAAAATCTTTAAATAGATGGCAAACTTAAAATTTTTTTCTGCAAGCGTGACATACCAAACGATGTGGTTGCAGTCGATCTATTGGTTTAATTTTTCATAATAAAAAATAAATTCGTATTTATTCAATTAAATAATAAATATTCAATTGAAATGATTTGCAATTCAAAACAATATTATATTAATCAGTAAAGTAAAAATTCGCAATATTTTTGATAACTAATACGTGCTTATTATTTACTTTAAATTTGTATTCAATAAACCAACAACTTATTTGTGATCTTTTTGATATTTTTTTATTCCGATTTTTTGATTTTTTTTTTTTTGCTGCAGACTGAATAGAATACATTTTGACCTAATTTTTTCATATACATAAGAAATGTTCAATGACAACGAATTTTTATATTTATTAGCACTAGAATTTATTGTCGAAGAAACATACTTAGGAAGTTCGATTGTAAATTTAAATGTGACATTCTTATTAATAACGAAACTGTAGCTTTTAATCAGATAAGAAAGCACTTTCACTACGGTTTTAACCTTACACAATCCAAAAATTAGCTTATCAGAGAAAAAATTTTTTTTTTATTTTTTTTTTTTTTTGAGTTTTATAGTTTATTTATAAGCGATTATTAACAATAAAAAAGTTTAATGGATATTTTCATTGTTAGACAAAAAAAATTTAAAATTTGTTCTCTCATGACGTAATCTCGCATAAGGTCCGATTTTTTTTTTAATTTTTATGCGAGCAAAAAATCTTTTACGTTGTTTTCTCAAAAAAGATGTACTATAAATGTAGTGGATTAAGTTTAATCATATCTAGAAAGCTGCTCGGTGCCAGCCCAACGAAACGAAACCGCATATTTATCCGACCAAGGACTGTCACCTCAAAAGCTGTGCTGAAAATTGTTTGCGAAAGGTTTACTACCTACTACGCTACTACAACAACAAATGATGTCAGATAAGTAGATTGGTGCGGAAAGAGCTGGTTAGGATACGTTTGAAATGTCGGCGTTCAATTTGGACTAATATAGATTTAGAATGCAAGACCTTATGGGTATCTATCTATATCCGCCGATATCAGACCATTATAGCGTATGTGGAACCTCCCATACAAAATGAATGATAAAAATTAAGTTTTTGTAGGGCAAGCTTCTTTATTTGACAAGATATCTTCACGAAATCGTTACGTATAGCTGCCATATAAACTGACCGTTCAAAATCATGAAAACATATTTTTTATACCCTTTTATGCTATAAGAATGCACCTGTGAAGGTTATAATAACATCGACGCAGCTGGAGCTAAATTTGTTCTTGTTTTTAGTTTATGTTAATTCTGAATTTTAGATTGAATTTATTTTTATCTCGAATATTCTACGCTTCTACTGACATATAAATTTATACGTTCATTAAACTTAGCTATCTATAAGAGCCTTGATCGC
This sequence comes from Bactrocera zonata, assembly GCA_037783105.1. Taxonomy (NCBI): domain Eukaryota; kingdom Metazoa; phylum Arthropoda; class Insecta; order Diptera; family Tephritidae; genus Bactrocera; species Bactrocera zonata. Next base: position 21,351 of record JBAWJQ010004736.1, read on the forward strand.
ATAACTTCTTTATATGTATATGTAAGTACATATTTTATATATGTATGTATGTACATACGTTCATACACGCCCGATCACTATCTAAAACTCCAATTAAACAATCCATTTGTTTAAAATTGACTCTAAATCAAAGCAAGCGTGCAGCAAATCACTTGCAAAATGCGCAGTCATGTTTAGAATTCACTTATTATATAACAATAAAACATAAAACATACTGTTTAATATTCTATTATTCATTAATATATTATTTTGTCAATTTTGGCTAAGCTCATTCTAATTCATAACGCATTTTCGTTATTATAAACGTGGGCACTTAATATGCCAGACACAACGCGTAATAAATGCTCATACATACATAAGTGCGTGTATTTGTGTATTCACTAGATGTTTTTTGCTACTTATACATCTGTACGTTTTAGTATGTCCGTCTGAATCTATATTAAAATGCTAACTCTGAAATTTACCTGCGAACGTGATAAGCCTGCGGAAAAAGGGCGTAGAAGCAGACAAAATAAATGAAAAAAATTCATTCTGACTAAATGAGTGGCGCTTCGAAAGAGTGACAGTGGTATTTGCACGGTTTCGAATAACGAGAAACATGTGTACACACATACATACACCTGTCACCAGTTATGTTGTGGGGTATAGAGAGAGGTAGATGAGCCGGCGAAGTCAATTTGTGAGCGGAGTTTAGTTCCTTATTTAAATCACATAGTTGTTATAATTCAATATGCCCATACAAAAACTGTCAATATATATACATATGTACATACATATATAGATTAAAAATGTTTAAGCAACAATAGTTGAACATTAAAATGTGTATTAGTTGTCACTATTCATTCAACTATTGTCGTTTTTTTTTTGTTATACTATATTTGCATAGTTAGCCGGCTTTTTTCATGCGGGCATTGTGCCAAAAGTGAGTGAACTTTAGCATGACGTTTAAACATATGAATGAATTTTTGATAATACATACATACATATATGTATATATTTATATATTATGAATATCTAGACACTTTACATACAAACATCTATGCTACGTGCGGTAATATGTTCACCTGCGAGCGATTCACTAATGACTGTGGTCTGTTCATCAATGTCAACTACATTTATGTGTAAGTATGTATGCACATATGTACATAAATACATATATAGCCGCATTCCTATGCTAGTCATAATTATGCAACATTCTTTATACTACTTCCTGTGTCATTTAGTTCTATTTTTATACAAAGACGCCGTTGCATATTTTATTTGACACTTTCGGAAGCGTTCAATTATGTTCTGCTATAATACTGTCTATAAATGTGCGCAATAAAATTGCAATCAATTGAATTGTTCACAAGTGTATGCATTGCTTTTATTGATTGACAGCAATAAATTTAAAAGTCAACCTTTTGATTGCCATAAAAGTTTATTTCCTTTTCTCTTAATTTTATGCCACACGCTAGAGATTTTGTTACTCGTAGTTTCGTTGGGAAACGAACTACTTCATTCATTTTGCCGACTTTTAAATTAAATTATTAAAAATTATTTAAAATTATTAGTAAATTATTTTTCTCTTAATGTTTGTTTGCGTTTTGTCTTTCGTTTCCAACAGGTTTCAATCTACTATGAATTTATTTATATAATTACAATTATAAAAATTTAGCATCATCTCAAGTGTAAAGTTTTCTTTATTTATTTATCGCTGAAGGCAGAAAATATGGCGGACTGAGTAAGAATGAAGTCTGTCAGTGCAGTTTTACCCGGTCTAAATTTCACGAATATCCCAAAGCCCCCTCTTAGCTCTATTACTATGATATGAGCAAATTCTGAGACTTGGTTTCGTAGTTATTTAAAAAGCTCTGCTAATTAACACATAATAACCCATAAACGGTCACAATTCTTACGCTTATGTACGCTTGATGTGCTTTATTCTTAATAATAATCCCATACTGCTTGGAAATTGGAGCAGATAAGGGCCGAGACTGTCAGCGAATATTATCGCAACTCTTTAGTACATACTTATTTATACTTATTTATATATATTTATATATGAATATATATCTATATATAATATGTCTACATACTCGTAAAACTGTCTTTATGTCGAATGGAATTTTTTTAAGTGAGAATAAAAGAAATAGTATAAAGATATAAGGTTTTCGAATATCACTGAATGCTTTTTTGTAAAGCGGTGTAAAGCTTCTATAAAGAATAATTCTAAAGCGATTTCTTATGCAAGTTTTGTCAGAACTACAAAAAATACTCTGTAGTTTCTTCTTTATGAATTTTCGTTAACAAAATTGTTTATATAGAAATCAACTGTTCTCAGATTCGTATTTATGAAATTCATATTTGACAGTTTCTTATTTGACATGTGACATTTGATTGTTCCAAAGCACAGTTACAGAACTATTTTTCTTTTTGGAACGAATTAATTTTCGGTACAGATATTTCCTTACAAACTATATTTTTCTGACTGGACTGATGTTTCACTTCTACATTTAACATATACTTATGTGCAGGTTCTTGTTTCATATAAACTATTTTAATATTTATAATGTCTTTAGCACTTTAATTATTTTATATACGCATTAGGTGAATGCCACTTAAGTGAAAGTGTTTGATTCAGCCAATTATTTATACTATATGTAAGAATGTATATTTTTTACGCGATAATAGATGTGTGCCATGGGTTTTGTCAAGAGTTATTAAATATTATCATTAAACTATATATTATATAGAATAATAATCAATGAGGTTTTCGAGATAATAGTCTACCTACATACGAGTACTTGCATGTATTGTATACCAGAGAATATGTGTGAACGCACATGATATACGCCAGTCAATCAAGTTCATCAGCAATTATGCTAAATGGTGCTTCTATACGAACATATGTACAATTATATGTAGGTAAATGTTTATATATGTAGGTATATACATATGTATATAGTCGTGTGCTCGCTCTAATCGCTCTTTATAATGGCTTCAAAGTGTCATGATTGTCAAATCAACAGATGATAAATAAATGCATGTCTGTATGTATGCACATAACCATTTACATGCTATACACATAGAACTTTAGCTGACAGCTGTCAAATATTTGAATACTCGTTCACATCGGATAGAAGTTGTTCACTTTTTAATACCGTCCTTCATCTTGTTTTAACTTTTTTATAATTTTTATTTTATCTTTAATTTTTTTATGCTTCTTAGTTAATGAATATGCTGTCAGATATGAAGAGGTAAATTCAATTAAAAATTGCATTAATATCACTTGGATTGTATGAGCAGTCAGACTCGAATAGTAGACCAAGGAAAATAGAATAAAAATCTCGTAGTATTTATTATATAATACAGTAAATAACGGGTGGGCCATCTAACGTTTTAAATTTGAATTATCTATATTTCGACATTGGAAACGTCAAAAGTCTAAAATTTATGAAATAGGTCGCTATTTACTAGAAGAAAACTGGGAAATATTGAAAACTTTTTTCCAAAGTGGTGAGTCAAGTGGATGGTCAATTTTACCGAAAAATCATCTTTTCGGACGAGGCTCATTTCCACCTCGACGGTTACGTTAACAAGTAGAATTGTCGCATTTGGGGCACAGAAAACCCGCACGTAATCGTCGAGATGTCAATGCACCCAGCACGAATCACTGTTTTGTGCGGAGTTTGGTCTGGTGGAATCATCGTCCCGTTTTTCTTCGAATATGAAGAAGGAATCGCCGTAACCAACAATGGTGAGCGATATCGCGCAATGTTAACCGAATTTTTCTTCAAGCAAATTGAAGAGGAAGACTTGGACAACATTTGGTTCCAGCAGGACGGCGCTACGTGCGCTCAATCTTTAACACCCTATCTTCGAAAATCGCATAATCAGCAAAAGAGGTGATGTGAATTGGCCTCCCAGAAGCAGCGATTTAACTCCGTTGGACTATTTTCTGTGGAGAGCTGTTAAAGATAAATGTTACACGAACCATCCAGAAATAATTCAAGATCTAAAGTACGAGATTCAAGCTGCTGTAGCTGCCATAAGGACTGAAACCATCGCGAAAGTACTCCAAAATTGGGTGGATCGGATAAGCTACTGTAAACTCAACCGTGGTGGTTATTTGTCCGAAATTGTTTTCCACAAATAAATTTCATAAAACAACCTTTTAAATAAATGTTAGACCTTTGGAAAATATCAAGCCGTTTTTTTCTTTTTATTGACTTTTTAAATTTAATATTTTATATGGCCCCCCCTGTAGTACAAAAGGTAAGGGTGGTAAAGAAAAATTAAGTTGAGTACTCTTCTAAGGGCGAGTAGCGTCTTATTTGGGTAGAAAATAATTTCACTTCGACACTTTCTGGCTTGATAAGTATCTAATCGTTAACAAAGAAATAATTTTTGTATTTTACGCTACGGAAATTGGCGCCAACACACATACAGATGTATGTATATTCTCCAACAGTTTCAAATATGAAAACAATCTCCAATCTCCCCAAAATTTCTCTGAATATTTCCATTAAAATTTATGAGGGACCGAAAATAGCATTCGAATTGAAGTATGCACATTATTTTTGGGCCAGTAATCCACTTCATGTCCCTTAAAACAACTATGTGTTTCTTTCCGTTACTGATTATCTGCTGATTAGCACTTTACGATATCTTTCGAAATTCGCCAAGTATCAAGTTATTGCCAACTTAACGTTCCAATCAATAAACTTTTTCAAAAACGGCGGCCGCAGGCAATTAAAATTGGAAATCATTATCGCTTGCGGTCTTAACTTTGTTGAGCTTGCCAACAATTAAATAATAAATAACAATTATTCTAACAATGCCATAAACATGGCAATTAACTAAGTCGTTTTTAAGTTTATATAGGCATTTATGGCTCGTGTTAGCTAATAGCATTTTTGAGTTCTCTTATCAGTCAAGAAGAAGCATGGACCTGATTAGATTTCCCTATGTATATACGAACTTTTTCTTTAGTCTCATACTTTGACCAACTAATCATTTGATACAAAATAATGCGGCCATATCTGAAGTAAACGTTTTTAGATTAAAGAAAAAAAAAATATTATATTTATATGTTTGTATGTATGTATGTAAAAGCCGTTGTTGTGTATAAAAATAGGTATATGGGAAAAGAGGCGATACGATATTCAATTGAACTGAAAATATTAACCTGTCACATGATCGCTCAATTTAGGGATAATGATATAAATAATAATATATATGTATAGATATTACCATAAAAGTAATAAGACAGAAGAATTGAAGCGAGCTTTAAATCATTTATAAAATTATCGCATAAATATTGGGTAGTCGAAAAAGTCTTTTCGTATTTTGTCAATAGTCGTATATCTCCAGTTTGTCATTGCAGTGGTATATCTCCAGTGCAAATCACATTGTGTCTGGTAGTGTTGTTGTTTTCTCTATCAACATACTACCTCATTGTAATAGAAATATTTTATTAAGTTTATCTAAATTTTTTAGAGGAGGCTTTACTAAAACGAATTTTTGATTTTTATTTTTGAACACAGTTTCGCGTGGCTGCATTAAAATTTATAAGCTTGTTTGAGCGTTCTTTTGTCACTTGCCTCCCGTTCCAATTGTCATTTTTATAAAAACATTTTGCACTCAAACAGTTAGGCTTCACATTATCGCACTTGATTCATGTGAAATTCTACTGCCATTTTCCCATGACGTGATTGACGTGCCAGTCAGTTCAACAATCTCTGCGAAATGTTATTTGGCGCAAATGCGAGTGGCTTCAGCGTTGTGCTATTTGACATATGTCCAAATATGTATGCATACCAGTCTACACGTGTGTACTTGGCTTTAGATAACCCATAGCAAGAATTTTTTATAAGTAACAATGAAGAGCGCATTCAGCGTGGGTTCTGAGCTTCACGTAAGAACTCAAGAATATAACCGTTATTAAAATGTTTGTTTGAAGCTAGATACTGGTTCGAATGAGTCATAAGAGAGCGAAAGGTAAGGTCGAATACCTACCCTTTATGTACTTATTTGATTTTCTATTAAAGTTATTCGAATATAATTAAAGAAAGTATATATTTTTAAAAGCTCAAACTTGGCCACAGATATTTTTCTTTTTAATTGAAAAATAAAAAGAAATCGATTTACAAAAAAAAAAAAAAAAAAACAAAGTAATCGTCAAAAAGTTCTACCAAATTATCAGCACGTTTTTGAAAGTAGCAAAATATTTTGCTGCTGTTTTCATGTTCTCTTTAAACTCAGTTCCATGTTGTTGAGCTTAGAACGAGTTTATCACAATTCTTCATGGCCTCTTGTCTATAAATTCATAACGGAAAAAAATGTTCACGTTTTTAGAATATTTTATATATTTTTTTGCTTATAACCTATATATACAATCAACGCTTAATTGAAGAAATTAAGAAAATTAAGCTTAGGAAGCCAGTTTTTTGAGCTTCGAGACTGCCGGCATTGCAGGTGCTTTGTATAAATTTACATTTTTTACCAGCATGTTCTCTAGTTTTAGTTGTGTTTTTGGTGTAAATTTGCTGTACGACGTTTACATAATTAATTAATAGCAAGCTGTCGTATATATGTATATAATTATGTATATGTTTCATATTTCTGTAAATATACCTATGTACTGTATACAAAATCTTGGAACTTGGCAGTTTGTGGTTTCAGTAATGAGTGTTTAAATTATTTCCTGACTTGCGTGCTTAGTTGCCAAGTGTGTAAAGCTGAATTATGTAATTTATTCTTAATCGAATTTCCTTTCTGTAAATTGCTAATTTTATGCAATTCAATTAACAGTTTATTTTCTGTGTCACAGACGTTTGGTGACGTTTCTTCATATATTATTCATAATCGTGCTATATTTAACTTTGCAAACATATAATATATTCTGGTATAATTGAATTTTCTAAATATAAATAGTTTTTATTTAGAAATCATTTATTATTTTTATTCATAAATCTTTCACTGAACCGTTTGTTCGCCGAATTCAAAGCAAACCCCAAATTGCCACAAGATATTGTATGTTAGAGTAGGGTTAGAGCAACCAAATTTACTTTTTTATTTGACTTCAATAAAGTAATGTTACTGAACATTTTTACGAACACATATGTATGTATGCGTGTAATGATATATGCATAAACAGTTTTTAGGTGTCAGCTTTTGTTCTTATCACCTAATATAGGATTTTATTGCTATTAATTGGTGCGTATAAATTTTTATTTTCGTCCATAAGAACCAATAAGCTATTACTGCACATTTGTGTTTGTGATACAGAAATTAATTTAGACAAATTAGCATGATTTCACATATGTAAATACATATATATATGTACATATATATAATATTCAAAAGAGCCACTTCTGTTATGTAATCTCAATGTAACCTTGTTTTTAGAAAGAGAAAAAGATTTCTCCTGACAACTATTTTTTTTTTTAATAAAAAAAAAACAAAAATTTTTTAAGAGAGAGAATTTTTCTACAAATTCGTAATTAATAAGAGCATCATTTGCTTTTTTTTTAAATAAAAAATGACAATGTGTTAAGGTCATAAAAAATAAGTTTATACCAAATTTTGTAAAAGAAAATAATTGTTTGTACAAAAAAACTAAAATTTGATTATTTGAATTTTTCACATAAATTTTGAGGTTATGTAAAAAAGTCTATATACAAATGCTATAGATCTTATCATTACCTACAATATTACCATATAACTTTTTTCTAAAGGACTCATAGTTTTCCCGGCGATCGAGATAAGCCGTTTTTAACCCTTAAAAATTAAATCACGCTCCTCCCCTTTCTTTTTCCGATCAAAGAACGCCGTAAAATATTATTAATTATTTCTCTTAATTTGTGTAATTTTATCTTTGATTTCCGATTGGTTTCAATTTGTTATGAATTTTCTCTTTTATTATCACTTCTGCATTAGTATAAGAAATTTTTTTAAATTTATTTTTAACATTTTTTTGTATATTATTTTTCAATATCAATGAACCTATTCAAATTGGGTCGAATTAATAATTTTTCTAATCCTTTTTAATACTTTGACTAAAACCGATATTATTATATAAAAAATTTTGCAACTCTAAGTTTTTATAATTTTTGTTTATAATAATTAGTTAGTCAAGTATAAAGTAAACTTCAATAACTACTTGTATAGGGTGGGCCATATAAAATTTTAAATTCGAAGATAGGGCGTAAAAGATTGAGTGTAGCGTTTGCTGTACGGCACGTAGCGCCGTCCTGCCGGAACCAAATGTTGTCCAAGTCTTCCTCTTCAATTTGCTTGAAGAAAAATTCGGTTAACATTGCGCGATATCGCTCATTGATGTCTTCGACGGTTCCTTCTTCATTTTCGAAGAAAAATGGGCCGATGATTCCACCAGACCGAAATCCGCACAATACAGTGCTTCGTGCTGGGTGCATTGGCTTCTCGACGATTACGTGCGGGTTTTCTGTGCCCCAAATGCGACAATTCTGCTTGTTAACATAACCATCGAGGTGGAAATGAGCGTCGTCCGAAAAGATGATTTTTCGGTAAAATTGACCATCCTCAATCAACCGAACTTTGGAAAAAAGTTTTCAATATTTCCCAGTTTTCTGCTAGTGAATAACGACCCATTTCGTAAATTTTAGACTAATCGTTACCTAGAATATAACTAGTACCACTTTTCAAAGTGGTATTTGACGATTTCCAATGTCGAAATATAGATAAATCAAATTGGTTATAAAACGGTTATGATGACCATACACTGGTTATATAATGGTTATATTCGTCAGCTTAAAATTAATGCAAAATATACGTATAGCATCACTCTTTGCATAAGTTGACAGACGTAAGGAAAAGCCATATACTAGAAATCACATTGAAAGTCATAAATGTGAGTTTTGGTTGTAAAATGGTTATATATTGATTACATATTGGTTATGTAATGATCATATCTCACAGTGGAAACTAAAAATTTAATGCTACATATGTATGTATAATATGTAGTGACTTGTAAGCAATAAAAAACTCAATTTCGATTTTTTGATGATACGTTGTTTTGGATTTTAGATGACGATATATTTTCGTTAAAAATTTTTTTTTTAAACAATAATACGTTTCTAAGTATTTTTTTTATTCAAAAAATGTTATTTTAATATTATGGCTTCAAAATTTTTATTTTATTTTCAAATATATTTTTATTATATATATTTTACTATTACATATATTTTTATTATATTAAATATAGTTTATGCGAGAGCAGACTCAAAATATCATATTTTAATTTAAAAAAAAAACAGAATTAATTAAATATAAGACTTTTAAGTAGTCTAGAAAACTTTTAATAGAAAATTTAAAAAAATAATGTTTTCTAAACACCATAGCTCTAATGATGAAATTATAAGCAGATCATCAGCGATTCGAATTCATTGAAAAAAAAAAGTGAAAATACAATGTTTCCAGTTTAAACAAATCACACTTGAAAATATTTCACTGAAGCAAAAGTTTAAAGTTGCAAAGTTCGATTCGAAAGTTTTCAGTTCAAAATCACCAATGGGGTATAATACAATCTCATAATATTTAAGAGAAAACCAGATCATATTATATGGTAGACGAAGTTAATATAATCTTTGATAGCTTAAGCAGATTGTGGCCGTGTATGAAAGCGTAATTAACTGCATACAATATATTATATTAAAATGGCTTAAGTCGACTTAAGCTAAGGTACCAAGTTTGAAGTCAAACAAAAATCAAGGCAATTCAGCTAACTCTAATTTATAACTATTTGAATCATCTAATCCATAGCCATGCCTTAAGTTAAAAAATAGAGTAATGCATTGAAAAGGCGGCACAAAATAACTCAAGTGGTCTTAATTAACACAAGTCGATTTAAGCCACTCTAACATCTTGTCAGAAATATTGAAAAAAATTTAAATGTATGTATTATATTTATATGTACTTACACCTCGAAAATCGTATTCCCCACTCCGGTTGTTGCGTCATTTTAATTCTTTCTGTTGTATAGACAGGCGTATACCTCGTATTCTCCAGTTTGATAAATAAGAAAACTGCTGCGACAGCAAAAACTGCGCTCCTTTGACGGTGGCTTCACAAGCCGGACCGCTGCCTTGATCGTTTCTAGGTGTGTGTGTGTTTCAAGAGTTTGTGCTTTGATTTCTGTTTCCGTGCTCAAGATTCCCAACTAAACAATAAACTGTAGCAGATGGCGGAGATTAGTAAATTTGCTGATTTGACGTAAATGAAACGTGAAATTATCCTCAACACAGGATAATTTCGCACAATATTAGCGTGAGCTAAAAAAAGCAAGAGAGCAAAGGACGCAGCGAGTACGCTAAACGGGGGATAAGCAGACAAATAGCTGGAGTGTAATGAACATCTACACTATGTTGATAGGCGTAAAGTAGGTGTTTGATTAGCGTTGCGATTTGGCGATTGGGGAAGGTGATTAGCGATTAGCGTTGAACGATTGGCGTTTGGCGGATTGCGAGGCTTGGAGCTGTAGTTTGAACGCACGTTTTTTTTTGCAAAATATTTCGAGTTACTATTACTTTGTTGAATTCCGGTTTCAATTTGCGCTTGTTGGATTACTTTGACAGGATTTTAGCCGGAACACGAAATTTTCGTTTTTACTCTTTTATTTGCGATTTTTTTTTATTGATTGATCTTTATTAATATTTGTTAATTGTTTATAATGCCAAGTATATTTTATTTTATATATATTTATTTTATATAAAACGCTTTATATATTCAGATCCTTTGTGTTTTGTGTACACAACAACAACAAAAGCAGCAAGTTGGTAGAAGCAAATTAGCGCCGTTTAATTGTGAAATAATTCGAATTTGTTTGAAATGCAACAACAATAGCAAACACACTCTGGAGCGAAATTGTGATATTTAGTTACAAGCTGAAAACCGCAAAAAATACAATCAACACGAAAAAAGCGCCTGGATCGATGGATTGTTAATTTACAAATGAGAGATAATTTTGTGCCGTCTTACGTTTTTATACGGAACGCGATAAGCGTGGCTTGTCCATTATAAATTTTTATTTCTTTATTTTTTGGTTTTATTTTTTTGCAATGTTTGCTATTTTTTTTTAGATTTTTGCTTAATTCCTTTTCGTTTCTGCGTTTTGCTGGTGTGTGATCACTTGTTGTTTGTGTGTGCGTGTGTGTGCCTGTTTGATTGGTTTGTATCAATATTTATGGCCGTTGTTCTTGCTATTGCTTTGCGCATTTACGCTGCGCGACTACTTAAGTTGTTGGTTTTGCTGCGTCTCAAAATCTTATTTGTACTTTTTAATTGTTTTTGCCTTTTTTGCTCTTGGCTTTTTGCTTTTTCTCAGTTATTATGGAGCGATTGTTGTTCTTGTTATTGCGATTTAAGTATGTACATATTTATGCATGTATAAGCCTTTTTTATAGGTTGTTCTTGTTGTTGTTATTGTTATTTTGTTAGCCGTATTTGCACAGGTATTAAAAAATTATTCAAGTTATCGAGAAGTGTGCGTGCCATTCATATCGGTATGTACATATGTATGTGTTCACGTGTGTTTGCAGAAAGTAACATTGTGATGGACGCCAAGAAGCATCGCAAGAAATCGCAAAAACCGTGTTAGCTCCACACAAATACACAGCAATGTATGAGGAATATACATACTTATGTATGTGATGTGGACTTTATTGAGCATTTAAGCTTTCAACAAGCAGCTTACAAGAGTCTTTACAAATGTATAATGTAGGATCGTACATATGTATGCACATGTGTACAAAGTGTGTCCAAAAAATAACCGAACATTTTGGATATAGAATAGAATGCAATCTTTGATAGTTATTATTTATACAAAGCTGGTGTCATTTGACTCAATACAATGTTTGGAACGATCATCTAACACATTAAACTATTTATACCTTGAACAGTGTATATTTAGTTTCTCACGAAGTTTACAAGATGAAAGAAAACTTCAACGATCCTCATAAAGTAGTTCATACATATATCTTTACATATAAAAATTACGTGTCACGTTGTTTGTTCGCGTTGGACTCCTAAACTACTGAACCAATTTTACTAAAATTTAGCACACTTTGTCCAGTTTGAATCAACTTAGGAGATAGAATAGTAAAAATAATTCATAAAAATACAGTGAAGCTCTATTAAATGGATGCTCTATTAAGCGGACATCTCCATCTGATGGACATTGGGCGATCTCACAATTTGTTAATGTTTTTTAATTACAATCTCTTAAGCGGACAACTCTATTAACTGGACAGAAAGCCTGGTAACCAGATAAATCCGTTATCTTTTCCAATGAAATTTATTTCCATGAACATTGAATTCTAACACCGCAAAACAATTTTTTTCGCCTTTATTCGTAAATAAAATTGTCACTGTATTGAATAGTTTATGATATTAATAACACTGTCCAATAGCATTTTTGGAACAGAATAGCGACCCTATAATTCTGAAAGGGTATGTTGAGTAGATCATTTTTGTAGAACAAACTTATGGTCCAGCACGTCTTAGTTTTTTTTTACAGTGGGCCAATTTTTCATTTTTTGGTCGAAGGGAGCATTATACTATATGAAAAAAATGTTGTAAGTTAATGTCTGAGAGAATTCTTATGGTCAGAGTTGTATTGTGGAATTGTATGAGGATTATTTTTGTAGAAGATCTTAACCCTCTAACTGGTTTCTTTATGGGTCAATTTGACCCTTTTTTCGAGAAAATCAAAAAATATCCTTTAAAAAAGGACATTTAAGGATTAAAATATTCTACGAAAATGTTTGGCGGAAAATTTCAGTGGGGGTTACCAAAGACACCATTGCTGTAAATAAAGCTCTTTACGATTGATAAAAAAATTACACGCCAACATATACAAAGTAGGTGAAAACGTCGTCAAGTTCTGCTCATTTGTTGGAACCGCCGATATCGTATCACTGTAGCATATAGCTGCCATGCAAACTGACCGATCCGAATCAAGTTTGTGTATGGAAAACTTTGTTATTTGACAAGGTTTCATTACTCAAAGCATTGCAATAATCTACGAATAACTTATTCAGATCAGACAACTATAGCATATATGTACGTAGCTTTCATGCCATAAACTTACAGACCAAAATCAAGCAAGCGATCCTTTTATACCCTTTTATGCTATAAAAAATGCACATGTGAAGGATATTAAAACTTCGGTGCAGCCGAAGTTAAGGGAAGGGAGGTGAGGGTTTCATCGTAAAAAATTACCTTTTTTGCGAATTTATTTCTTAAATATGGATTAAGTAATTTTATGCGGGCCTTTTGTACATTATTGAGTACACTTTGAACAATATAGGATAATTTTATTTTTGACGCCTTTTTAGTTCATAAACCTTAGACGCGTTTTTCTCAAAACTACTTTTTCAAAGTTGACTATTTTTTTCATTTTTAATTTTCGCATAATTTCTAATTGAGTTATGGTGAACACCGTATAGGGTTTTTTTCTCAAAACGTTCTGGTAGAAGCTCTGTTACCATCTTATGCCCACTCCTTAACGTTTTTTCTTGTTTTTATATCATTTATAGAAATGTTTCTCAGCACATCGGTGAAACAGCCGTTCATATTAGTTTTCAGCTCTGAAAATAGTCACATGGTGAACAATTCGACGAATATGGAGGGAGGGTATTTAAGGTTACATTAAAAACTGATTCACTTTTTTGGCATACATATAATTCATGTGGAGCAAAATTCACAAAGATCTTTCCTTTACTAAAATTTTCATTTAAAATTAACCAAATAGTGTTTTTACTCTTATTTAGTCCCTCAGCCCATATTTTGGTCGTTATTTAAAAGCTTACAATTATTTTTAAATCGCTTAAGCCACGTATAGACTACGGTGCGTCTCATGCAATCAACACCATAAACTTTTTTCATCGATTCGTATGACTCAGCGAATTTTTTTCAAATTTAACACACAATTTTATATTTGCTCTTCGTAAAAATGGAACAATTGCACAATTTTTCTCTAATTGAAATGGCTGTAACTTTAATATCTGCCGATTTACGCGAAGTTAAGCGAAAGAGGATAAATTTATCTCTTCAATTTTGCAAAATTTCAGCAGATAATGTTGCATTTTTATAACTTAAATATAAAGTACGGTTATTTTTGGGACACACCTTGTATGAACGTACATATTTATGTTTATATGTAGGACTATATAGTATGTTTGTGTGTATTTATGCGGCATATTGCCGCTTATAAGCTAACCTACCTCACTAACTCACTAACCGACTGACTGGATAGGCAAGTTCGCTCGTTAACCAAGCCCACCAACCAGTCGATCAAACAAGCAATCAAGCCATGTTCCACACCCACATACATACGCACGTACATCAAGCACGCAATCACATGTCCGTACATAAATCAATCGATGCAACAAAAACACTTAAGTTCAATAACTTGCAAGCAACGCAACACATACTACCAATTACATATAAACACTAAGGGGCATTTGCCCCACAAATCAACTCCATCAGGTAGGTACTCACTCCTGCGCCGCGTTGTGGCTAGTCGCACACTCGTCCATACAACCAATTGCTCTGCGACTACAAGTAACGTTGGTTATTAACTGTGTACTATTGATCGCGTATAGTATTTGCGATCGTGCAGTGCAGTTAACTTAGCCAACAGTGAGGTGCTGCCGATCGTTCTCTAGTGTCCCTAGTCGTTTGACGATCTGCTGCATACTGCGTTGGAGCGTTTTCAGCGCCACAATTGTTGCCTCCGCTACCATGAATGAGTGGTGTTGAGAAATGCCAAATGACAACAACAAAATTTCAAAAACAAACAACAAGCGTGAAATGAAAAGGAGTCAATAAAACAGTTCTACCAGCTATTGTGTATTATGTGTACACACATATGTACATACAATATCGGGCTGAAATATCAATTCGTGCGCACTTAAAATCCGCAATTATGAGACTAAATACTTATATACAACTATTTGCTTACTCATATGTGTACATATGTAATTATGGCCTACAATGTGATTCGACAAGCGCGTTTTGCTGGTGTAGTCCACATAGTAGTAGTGGCGGGCGTAAGCAATTAAATTTCGAGATAGTGGGATAAACCTACTATCTGCAACCATACATATGTATATACTCGCACCAGCGAACATTCATACAAACGTATATAGTCCTATATGTATGCGGTTAGTCGAGGAGCTCAATAATACGCACACATGTTGCGTGTAGTGAAAAAATTCGCTTATATTTGTACATATGTGTGTATGTATGTCTTCTTTCGGTGTATTGTAGGACCGGCAAGTGACACTAAGAGTCATATACATTTATGGACTGCACAACAAAAAATTCAAAAAAAAAAAAACAATCGTAAAACAAATTGTACTATCTCAAGTACTCGTAAATACTATACCATAAAGTCAGTTTAGAGAGTCCTCGAAAGAAGGGAAGTAACTCTAAGTGCTTGCTGGTAATTGTTACTGTACTAGTTTAGAATTACTACGAAATGGATTAGTTCTTAATGCCGGGTGGGTGGAAGTGTAAACAAAATGCACTTATCCTGATTGAAAACACACACCGTTTGCACTTATCTAGTCTCTCAAACTTTTAAAGCAATTTCCTTAGAAATTTCAAGTCTCATGGCTTAACGTTAGAGCAGTGAAATGTTTTCCTCTAATCACAATTTTTAGTTCAAGTTGGCAATTGAAGTCATCTCTTTTTTTTGAAAATACCAGGAATTTCCAACTCGATAGCTCTCAACCTAAGCTAATTTGATACGCGAATAAATGTTTCGTAGATTTAAACCAGCTGTAACATATATATGTTTTCATAAATTATCGGTTCTTTCTTTTGAGCCTGAGCTATGTAAGTCGATATAGCCATGTCCATTTGCTGGTCTGCCAGTCTATCCGTATATACTCCAACTAGTCCCTCAGTTTTTGAGATATCGGTTTGAAACTTTGTACACGTCTTTTTCTCCCCAAGAAGCTGTTTATTTGTCGGAATCGGCGATATCGGATCACTATAGCATATAGCTGTGACACAAACTGAACGATCGCAATCAAGTGCTTGTATGAAAAAGTTTTTCATTTGAGGAGATATTTTCACAAAATTTCTCATGGAATATTGCCTAAAGCAATGGTGCAATTTCCAAATAAATTATTTAGATCGGATCACTATAGCATATAGCTGTGATACAAACTGAACCAACCTAATCAAGTGCTTGTATGAAAAAGTTTTTCATTTGAAGAGATATTTTCACAAAATTTGATAGAGGTTCTTGCCCAAGTCAACTGTGCAATCACAGAAGAAATGGTTTAGATCGAATGCGTATAGCATATAGCTGTCATACAAACAAAACGATGAGAGTCAAGTTCTTGTTTGCAAGGAATATTTTGCAGCACTGAAGAGTATTATAACTTCGTTGCAATAAAAAATTAAGGTTTTTACTTTTTTGTACTTATTTTGATTTGTTTTAACAAAAAAAAAAAACGCAAAAGATTATCTTCAACAATATGTGAATCACCTTAACATTTTCATTAATGGTACTACTAATTGAAAAATAAATATTTGTAGCAATTGTTTACTTCGAAAAAAGTGCAAACAAATTCGTTTTTAATTGTATTTTGTAACGTATCATCAGAACATGATATATTAAGTTTGCCATGAAATTTGTAACACCCGCAAGGAAACGTTAAAGACATTATAAAACAAATATATTATATACAAAATACATACATATGTATATGTATAGAAATGATCGGCGTTACGAGCAGAGCCGATTTAGCCATGTCTGTCTGTATAAACGTCAACTAGCCTCTCTGTATTTGAGAAACCGATTTGAAGGTCTGCACACTTCCTTCCTTCCTTCCTTCCCAAAAATTGGTAGAAGGTTGATATTTATGTGAACCACCGATATAGAAGCACTATCCCATATGCCATATGTATGTATGTATTTAGCTGTCAAACAAACTGATCGATCAAAACAAATTTCTCTTAGAAAAGCTCGTATATTTGAAAAGATCTCCTTAGGAAAATTGGTACATATTGTTATTCGAGATAACGCTTAAATCTTGGAAACAATTTTTCAAATCGAACTTCTGTAATATATAGTTGTAAACTGAACGATCAAAATCAAGTTTTTGTAAAAAAACTTTTTTGTATACATTAGGGTGATTAAAATTTTTTTTTTCGATTGGTACTCGGAAAAATAGGTTCCTAAACACCTCTAAGAAAGCCTCTCTAAATGGGAGTTTTTAATAGAAAAATTTATATCTTGCTTCCAACTATTTAAAAAAATATCTTGTTCCTTAGATTTTGTAGGAAATTGAATGCTCTACAAAAAAGGTGTCCTATGATTTTTCGTAAACCCAACCGTTTAAAAGATATTAATAGTTAATGTTTGATTATTTTTGGAAAAATTCTTTATTTCTTATTAATTTTGTAACTCAATGAAAAAAAATTGTTTTGAATGATGAAACTGAAAAATTCTAAAATATGTTAAAACGGTATTTTAAATTTTTACAATTATCTCATTTATTACAAAAAAATGTGAAATTCATTGCCTTAAAAAACAGTAAAAAATTGACTTATGTATTTGATTTAATTTAATTTCCAACTAACAAGCTTTAGAAACAAATATAGAAGAAAAACTTAACATTCATGCCTCTTACTGCCATATCTTAAACAATACCAAATTTATGCATAGTTCAACACCCCAAATGGCTACTTGTCTTAAAGCCACTTTACTGTGCGCGCGAACGAACATTGAACATGGTCAGTTGCCTTTGAATTTACCGTAATACACTTGCGTACTTCTTATAAAAGGAGTCGCGCACCCAAACAGGCTGTACGAAACATGTCCGTGCTGCGAAAGTTTGGCCAACAGGCACACATGACACTAACACAACAAGAAAATTTCATTTGATTTAATGCAACTATCAATGTAAAACGCGAAGAACAACAACACGAACGCGTTATTAGCGCCAAATGTGGCAACTTGTCAGTTTGCGCCAAGAAAATTACAGCAACAACAACAATAAGCAGGCACAATATAAAACAAGTAAAATAAGTTACACGTGTTGAGGGAAATTAAAATTACATATATGCATTTGTAGTTGTTGTATAAAACAAACATATGTAGATATTTTTATTGTTGTAACAAAAATTTATTATTTTCTCTTAATTATATGGTTCAGCTGTTGGAAAGGCGACATTTAGTTAGTTGATATTAGTTGATACATATTTAACGATTTTTATTTTCTTCTTCATCATGAAAATTTTTTATTTCATTAAGTTAGGGTTTTTGTATAACGTAAATATTAAAATGAAAAAAATAATGATCCTGGCATTAGCTGCACGTTTTCCAATAATTAATCGCACTCCGCTGTTTATTTTGTATATTTTAATTTTTTTATTTTTAAAATATTTTTATTATATTCTTTGAAACACTTAGGACGCCCACCAAAGATTATTTTATTTATTTATTTATTTTTATTTTTATTATTTTTTATTTATTTTTACTATTTATATAATTTTTATTTATGTATTTATATAATTTTTATATTTGTTATTTGATTTTCATATTTTTTTATTTCATTGTTTTTTTTCTTTGTTATTTATTTTCTTTATGATCGCAATCGCCTTCGACAAGTGCACACGTATTTCAAGCGTCCGAGCCTCTTGCTTTATTGCTGCGCGTAACACATTAAAACCACATATGGATGTATGCGTGTGTGTGTGTGTATGTGTGGCTGCGAAATCCCAACTATATTTACATGATAAATTTTTATTTGCACACACACACACGCATTTCAGATAACTGACTTGTTTTTAAATGCACATATTCGGTATTTATAAAATTCGTACCACCAAACACAACGGAAAACTTACAATAAAAAAACAGCACACGAATAACAGTTTAATTCAAACTCGATCCACACACTGAACTGTCAGCCGTCAGCAGCCGTGTTCAAACGACGACTGTTTCACAGCACGAAAACCCCCAGCTCTTTTATTGCATTTCGAATGTCAGTGGAGTTGAGCCGGAAAAGCCCTAAACACCCTCATTGCTGTATGTATGGTTGTATGTATGTGCGCACTAAGATTAAAAAGTCAACAACTAAACAAACCAAAACGGCTTAGAACACAACTAAAGCGATACTAAACGCTCTTATCCGTCAGTCAGTTATATGCGCTAGTGTTGTTGTTGTTATCCAATAGCCATAGTGAAAAATGAGTGTGCGAGCACATATTTTAGTGTTTATGAGCGCGCACATACATACATACATATGTACATATTTGTATATAAATTTAGTACAAGCTCTAACTGTCAAGCCGTTAAGCGCACAAAGTCCGAGTCGGTTCGAGTTAAGTTGGAGTCGCATATCGGTTCTCCAAGCGCTCAATACTCTACCATTCACTCTCGCTTGCATACTGCTTACTACGCCTTACTATATGCAGCGTTGTTTGTGCATATATGTAGTTTCTATATTATTTCTCGGAAGAACTAATCACTAGTTTTTAGTAAATTCATTCACTTTATTTCTACGCTCACGCTCTGCCTGTGTTTGTTTGCATTTTTTTTGCATTCTTTCTTAATTGAAATTTTGTCAACAAGTGGCAATTTGCTAGCGCTCAATGGTGCTTCAAAATTGTCACACAGCACATACATACATACATACACATACTTAGCTATCATTTCATTGAGTGGCGCGCAAACGCACACACAACCGCAGCTATTGCGAGTGCGCATTTTCGTTGCAAGCGAATCCGAGCCGACCAACCGGCCAATCAAGTGATCAATGAAATCTTCAACATTATCTACTCAGCTCAAATTTCTCTTTTAATCGTTATGTTTGTGATAACTAGTTACCGTTGTATCATTATATTTCGGTTTTGACGTCTTAAAAACGTAATTTGCACAAAATGTATAGCAAATAATGATATAGAATGTTGTTATTAATATGTCCATACATACGTATGTATATACGAGGTGTGTTCAAAAAGTATCGCGAATCGTAACTGACAGTTTTCTTCGATTGCAGGGGCGTGATGTATCATGAGTTCTTGCCACAGGGAAGAACGGTCAATAAGGAATATTACCTGCAAGTTATGCGCAATTTGCGCGAAGCAATCCGCCAGAAACGCCCGGATTTGTGGAAGAACAAAAATTGGCTTTTGCACCACGATAACGCCCCTGCTCACACACATCGTTGCTTGTGCGCGACTTTTTGGCCAAAAACAACACACTAATGATGCCGCAGCCACCGTATTCCCCAGATCTGGCCCCCAGTGACTTTTTCTTGTTCCCTAAACTGAAAAGGCCCATGAAAGGCTTCTCTTGACGAGATAAAGACGGCATCGAAGAAGGAGCTGAAGAAGATAAAAAAAAAATGATTTTTTGAAGTGCTTCGAAGATTGGAAAAACCGTTGGCACAAGTGTATAATATCTCATGGAGATTACTTTGAAGGGGACAAAATAGATAGTCATGAATAAATAAATAATTTTTGAAAAAACACAAAATTCGCGATACTTTTTGAACACACCTCGTATGTTTAAAAACGTATGTACTTAATTAAAAGTCGTAATATTATACGTATTCATACAATTTACTTATAGTGACAACATATTGCAAACACTTAAGTAAATATTTAGCAAATCATCTTGCCTTCCCGTAAATATTTTTAAGACTGCATTTTAACCTTTACTTGCTGAAAACATAAATTCACTAATTTAAAAATTTATAAACAGAATTTTAAAAATTTTGTTTTCAAATTAACCAAAAACTTTTAAATGGTTACATGGGTTTCACGGCTTAAAAACATTTTTTTTTATTGTAATGTTTCTTTCAAATTATATATTATAATTATATTTATTTAATTAACTATTCTAGAATATTGTTTTTTTTTTCAATTTTATCCGAGTCATAGTTTTGGAGAGACAGGCTTGAAAAGTTGCGTGCTCGAGGTCAGCTATATAGTAACTTAAGGGGTTAGGGGTAGTTAGAATTTTCAAAAAATATTTTTTTTTGCATTTTCGTTAAGTGTAATATCTTAAAAATATTCCCTGAAAATTTCACGTTTATCCGACAATTAGTTTGAGTTATTCGAAAAATAATAAAGAGAGCTCAGGCACTTTAAAACGCTAGTGTGAAACTTTAAACGCATTTTTCTCAAAACTATGTTTTTTGAATCGGTGACAACTGTAACTCGAAAACCGCTCAGTAGATTTTAATGAAATTTATACAGCTTTTAGAATACATCATAAACTCGGGCCTGATCGAAGGATTTTTATTTTTTCGAAAATTTCGAATTTTCGATTTTTTTCGCAAAAATTAAAAAAAAACAATTCCTGAGGCCACCATTTTGTTAATTTTGAAAACAAAATAAAATCCTTCGAACAAGCCCGGGATTATCTATTTATAAAACTAATTTTTTTTTTGTCTGATTGTTTTTAGATGAATCTCCAAGGACTTATGCTTGTCACCGCAAGTACCTTTTTGGAACAGAGTCAACGCAAACAACTATAACTTCAGAAATTAAATTTTTTTTGGAAATTTTCGTGATTTCCAGTCATCCATCCTATAATAATGCCATATTACTGCTTTTGTAAAATGACATGATTTAGTAGCAAAAAAAAAAAAATACTGAAAACTCTCATTTTTTCGTGCCTCTGACTACCCTAACCCCTTAAGGCGTTACATGGGTTTATGGATTTCAAAAAATAGTTTTTTTTATTATATTATTAAATTCCATAATATCTCTAGAATATTGTTCTAAATTTTCAAATTAATTCGAGTAATAGTTTCGGAGATACAGCATTGAGAACTTGTGTGCTCGAGGCTACGTAGGCTAAGTGCGCCGTTTTCAAACGAGTTGTTATCGAAACTGTGTTTTTGAAGTCGGTTGGCAGGATTTCTCGAGAATTACTCAACCGATCTTGAAGAAATTTTACACAGGTTTCTGAGATACAATTCTTAAAGACTTAGATAAGAATTTTTTTTTGATAACTAGTCGATATAACTATTTGGAAAAAAAATTCTGTGAAGTTTTCACTGAAATTTTCATTTTTTTGTAAAAATCCAATTTCCTTTTTTTTTTTTTTTTTCCTTCAACCAAGTTCTAAGTTAAGGTTTTAACTAAAACACGTATTTTTTCACTTTATATGAGCCTGTAAGGAGTTATCCTGTCATTGCGGGGGCATCTTTTCTCAGGTACATATAAAGTCAACTGGAAGTTCGAAAGGTTTATGGGGCTACAGAAATTATTAATACCATTCAGAAATGATCTCTTTTAATTTTAATAATATTTATATCTCACAGATTGACCGATATTTTCGAAAAAAAGTTCGCAATTGGAACTGTGATCCACATATTCGGTATCTGGAAACTTGAATAGTTTTGGTCCGATTTCAATACTTTTCGGTCATAAGGTGGCCTATTTTATGTACACTATTCGAGCAAAGTTTTACCCTGATACATTCATTCGTACTTGATTTGTATACTGGAAAGTGAAAGAATCAGATGGAATTTAAAACTTTGTTATATGGGAAGTAGGCTTGGCTGTAGTCCGATTGCACTCATTTTCTCCCTGGAATATAAGAATATCAAGATAACATTATATATCAAATTTGCTCAATATGGGCCGAGTATGTCCTGAGATAAGGCTTTCACCGAAATGTGGGCGGTGAAATGCCCATCGTCCTTTTTCGAACTCCAGCTCCTATGAAGTCCTCTTGTATCATCCTAGGTATAAGATTTAATGCTTCTCTAGTATTCATTTATTGATTTATCGCGCGTTTAGGTGTTTTTAACAAAACCGAGTGGGCGGGGTTGTCACCTGATTTCTTCCAATTTGCATAGTGTCGGTTGGGGTGCTCAAATGATTTGTCCTGAATGAATTTGGATACTGCACCTTAAATGGTTTAGGAGATATGGACATTAAAGTTCTTTAGAGAGCGGGGCCAAGCCTATTTTTTTTAATTGGTCGAAAGTGCCGATATCGAACCACGACAGTTTATAAATGGCATACAACTAATCAGTTAGAATTAAGTGGTTATACAGAAACCTTTTTTGTGTGACAAAATATCTTCAAGAAATTCCGCACATATTTGTCCAAGTGTTCAAACTGGACTACTACAGTATATACATATGTAGCGGTCATTCAAACTGACCGTTCAAAATTAAGATAAAAATCTTCATAAAATATTTTTTTTCCCGTATTCATACATTATGTGTAATTGTATACTTAATATGCAGATTCTACTTCAACATTGAAAATCTAAAAGCCCAGTATTTCCGAAATATGTAAATAGAGGAATTCAGTACTTTACTGTAGTGCTCAGCACTGAGAAGAAAGCTTGATTCCAGCCTTCAGTTAAAAAAAAATGAAGCAATAAACCTCTCTCTTATTTTAGTCTATTAAACGCTCAAATATCACATGTGCCCATACAAGAATGTACATACATTTATGTTTCACAAAAATAACAGCAACAAAATTAGCACACTAAATTAAATACTTTGTAATTGTCATTATTAATTTACGCTGAATTCCATAAAATTTTTGTCAATTCATTTGTAGCACGCCTATCAATATACAATTTCATCAATTTGTGCCCAATAAATTTGCATAAAAGACTGCTTCTCCGCACGCAAGCGCGTATGTGTAACGAGTATGTACATATGTACGAGTACAAATGTACATGTCATCCATAGCAAAACAGTGCGTCGCTGGTAGCAATTGACGTCTATCCTCCTCGAATAACGAATGAGTGGTGTCAATTTGCCGGCTCCATCCTCAGTATGCATGTGTGTTTGTATGTGCTATGTTTGTGAGTTGTGCCTATCTATGCGCGTCGATCGTCACTTCGAACCTTGTACGCGATATCATCGAACAAATGCTCATTCTCGAGTAAACATTACTTTATTAATGCTTAAAATAAAGCATCCTTTTTAGATTAATTGATACGTTTGCTTCCATTTAAAAATGTTGCAAATAAAAAATGTATGCAAAACTGGTATTTTTCGGTTAATTACGTTCAATTATATATTTATTTTTTTGATGCCTATTTTTTTGTGCTCTTAGTTCAAATTGGACATCCTTAAACAATAAAAAACGTTAATAATAATAACCAGAAAAAATTATAAAAAATAATTATTATTCAACCAAAAACCAAAAAAGAATTAGCAAAAAGCTTTTTGCGATCGTGTGATTGCCTGTGCAGACGACTTAAAAAGACGTCAATGAATTTTTCTTATTTGCTTTTTGGCTTCCCCTCCGAGTGTTTTGTTATTGGGATAACATGACTTGAAATTAACATCTGTTTATTCACTTTTTTATAACATTAAATTTTTAATTGCTTGTTGAAGTTCACGTGTTTTCCTCGTGCTCTGGATAAATACCAACATACGTATAGATAAATCTACATATATTTATATATTAGTGGTTTACGAACTTTTCAATTTTTAATTTTAATTTTTATTAGGTAAAGCTTTTTTAATATTGTACAAATAAAATATCCAAGGCTTGTAGACATACTATACATACAATGTATGTACATGTCCATTCTTACTTATGTATATTTAAGCATAAATTCTCATATGTCCTTTATTACACAGTTATATGTTCATACATCCTCAAATCTGTAGTGAACCATCTTTTACGTCAGAGTTGGTTAGACATATGTATCTATTTTGGAAACCTTACTTGCATTCATTGTATCTGGTGTATTGTTGTATCTGAGCCACAGAAAATGCTTTGCATGAGCAAAAAGTATTTTTTTAGTCGACGTTTTCACCAAACGTTTCGTCAAAGTTCAAGTCAAATATAGACCAAATTGGTTTTGTAAAATGTATCCCTTAAATGTTGACATATATTTTGAAAAAATATCAAAAACTGATTTTTTTGAAAATCAAATTAAATGAAAATATCTAAAATACAAAAGATCTTTCAAGATTGTTCAATGCTTACTTACCGGCATAAGCCTATAAGTAATCCAGGAACCTAAGAATCAGCCTTCACTAATATTTAATACCATCCAAGAAACGAAATCACCTTATTAAGCCATGCAAACTAATCATTTTTCTGTATGAATTCGATTACGTAGATAAGGCCAGCGTAAAAATATCGATTACATAAAGAAACTTCTTCGACACCTCGGCTGCAGAATAACTCAAAAGTAATAAAAAAAAAACAAGTAAGGGAAGGCTAGGTTCGGATGTAACCGAACATTTCACTTTGTTGCAACTTGCCAGGATCGAAGCCAGGGAAATACTTCCAGTTTCATGGGGCTTGTGAGTTAAATGTGGTCTAGAGCAAGTTTTCACGCGGTTCTATTCTAGGCTCAAAATTCAGAAAACCATGCTTCTTCCATTTTATTAAAATATCTTACACATTTGCCAATATACTTACATACATATGCGGTATAAAGTCAACTGGAGTTTCAAAAATCTTTCTATTACCTGTAGGTATATGAGGGCTAAAGAAATTATTGATCCGATTCAGCTCATTTTTGACACACAGGCATACTATTATTAGCAAAGGGCTTTCTTCGAATTTCTATAATATAATATATCTCACAGATTTACCGATATTTTTGATAATAAAGTTCGCAAATGGAACTTTGATTCACATATTCGGTATCTGCACTTGAATATTTTTGTTCCGATTTGCACATGTTTTGGTTATAAGGTAAGCTTACTTCATGTGTACTTTTCGACAGAGTTTTACTCCAATACATACATTGGTGCTTACTTTGCATTTTGGAAAATGAGAGAATCATTCAAGTAAAAGAAAATTGGGTTGAGTTGGGAAGTAGGCGTGGTTGTAGTCCAATTTCGTTTGTTTTCGCACTGGAACATACCTAGGAATGTCAAGAAAGCCTTTTTTTATTTGGTGGTTATCGGTTGAGTAGGTGGTGTCTCTAACGTTTCATTTTGAGTGTTACAAACGTCGTGGTATACCTTGATGAAGCTATATAAATGGCTTATACATCTATTACCCTATCGATACGATACTCGTTTTTTTAGCACCACGCTTGTCTTCGAACCTATAAAATTAAAACCAAATCAAAAGTTTTTCATATAAAGGAAAATTTCTAAACTGAATAGGACTATGATACAATATAGTATATATACTATGACTAGACAAGAAATTTTCCGTTTTAAATGTTTTTGTCAGTTTGATTTTGTTTTACACTACTTGTATAAACGATTCTGAAAATGCGTGCACAAAACCTGTTCTCAACTTTTGGGTTTCCCAGTAATTTTCTTCTTATTTTTACACAAGTGTACATACAAGTTTATGAGTATATGTTTATGTACGTTATTTCTATAAAATATTGAATACAAAACTTTTTTCAGAAATTTAATTGCAATTTACATTACAGCCACATAAAATACCTGGAAGCTTCACAAATGTCAATGAATTTTTGTAGTGTTCAAAGCCATAGGGGATTCACA
This sequence comes from Bactrocera zonata, assembly GCA_037783105.1. NCBI lineage: Eukaryota > Metazoa > Arthropoda > Insecta > Diptera > Tephritidae > Bactrocera > Bactrocera zonata. Next base: position 47,810 of record JBAWJQ010004736.1, read on the forward strand.
TTTAAAGTGGCTTTTAGTTGACTTTTAACATTATTTTGATTGACAATTGCCATATATATAATATTATACATAGGTGTATGTAAGTGCATAAGTGTGTACATTATTTTGTTTTTAACTTCAATTACAGAGAATATTAAATATTGAGTCTTTCAGCTTGAGTCTGGCGACGAAAGACTCTTTCAAATCATATCATCGAGTAAGAATGAAAGCGTCAAAAGCAGCAGCAGAAGCGCTCTATTTGAAGGATATCTATTGATTATGTTGAGAGACTTGGAAGATTTCATCGAAGATCTCTTTTAATTCACTTTCATTTTCTATTGATATACACCCAACTATTTTTTACACGGTAGATACGTTCCTCAGAAATCCGTGTAAAAAAAAACGGGCAAAAAAGAGGCCTTTCCTATAGAAAAAAGGGGGGATACGTTCCATGTCATCTGAAAACCGTGTAAGATTAAATAAAGAACTTTATTTACTTCGAAAAACCGTGTAAAAAATGTTGAAAACTTTAAAACTTCACACAAAATTGTATGTTTATATGGCATTTTATTGAGCATTAAAACTTAACAGACCTAATTCATACAGGTGAAAAATTGGTAGATTAAGCAAAAAACAAAAGAAACCTGTTAGTCCAGGACTAAGAACAGAAAAATTAGAAAAGAAATAAGAAAAAAATATTTACATTGCTACAAATTTATTCGTCGCTACTTGATAACAAGCGCCATTTGTTTGTGACGAACTGGACTAAAGTCGGTATCATCGCTGGAGATATCCATTTCAGCAATGTAAATACGTATATCATGCAAACAAAATGTGTAGGTAAGAGTTATAGAATAAGGGGATAACTTCAAATCCTTGTAAAAAGAAACCGTGTAAAAATAGAGTTGGGTGTACTTAGATGAGCTTTGTGAGCAATCCTTCTTCGCTTATGCTGGCTTTTACTCCTCATCGTTAACTTCTGATAAACAGATTTTGTTGTAAGCTTCTTCGTATATAACTTGCTGACAATACGCTTTTTAAAGTAAAAGCCCTGACACTATAAAATTAAGTCTGATAATTTTATCGTAATTCTAGATATTAATACGGCTTATTGAATATTTGTACTTCCATTCACAGATTGGCAAAAAGTTAACTAAATAAGCTTAATGGCGTTGTCTGCTGAGCTAAGTATTAAATATAATTGATAAACTTGCACTTTTCAATAGTAGTTATTATAATGTAAAACTCTGTGTAAATAAAAAAGTTTATATAATGACAGAAGTGTCTGGGGTTTATCAATCATTGCTTACCTATTGATTGCACTTCATGCGACTTTTAACGTCTTTTAACTATACGTAATTGTAACAGTAATTTATAGAGTGGAGTTTACGACAGATATACAAGTATGTCCGCTTACATAAAGATTTTTTTTTTATAACTGGGAGGAGCATTATATCAAAAAGTTAAAAATCCACAGAAAGAATTCGTTCAGCTCACAATAGTTTAGTACAAGTGGGAAGATAAAACATAACACAGTTAACACTTGTTAACTGTTTTTTTTTTGTTGGCTTAATACATTTTTTTTTGTTTTTTTCAAATAATCAATTTTGCGAGAGAGAGAGAGAGAACTGAAATTCTCTTGTCAGCATAGCATGTAGACATGACACAGATTCTTTGGAGTCCAAGCTTCGTTTTCAGATTTTCTTCTCTCCTAACGCTCAATCGTATGTATGTATATGACTGGACGACCTTCGCGGTATTCTCTGTTAAGTATTTACATTTAATTTCTTGAATTCAGAAAGAAATAAGCGTTTGTACAGGGTATATAAGCTTGCCACAAACTTTGTAATAACCAGAAGAAATCCGTCGGAGACCCTATAAATAATATATAAGTATGTATATATGTATAAATGCTCAGCGCAATTGTTGAATTAATTTAATAACGGCTATTGGCTTGTATATGTATATGTAGGTATGTACATGATTCCCTCAGTTTTTGAGATATCGATCTGAAATTTCGCACAAACTTTTTTCTTCTCAAGAAACTGCTTATTTGTCAGAATTGCTGCTATTGGACCACTAAAAGATGTAGCTGCTTACAAATAGATCGATTAGTATTACGTTCTTGTAAGGAACATTTCTAAAAGGAAAAAGGCTAATAGGTACCAAAAACCATATTCACCATTGTACAATTAGATTTTTGATCAAGATACTTTATACCAATATTAAACGATAGTGGAATCTTGCTGGAAGAAGTAATATTGGAAATTGGCTATAGGCATAAAAGAAATATTAAATATGTATCTTCTATAGAGGTGAAAGTAGAGTGCGATTCCATGCACAAGAAACATCTTAGTATTAAAACTTCCTTGACAGTGAACTTCGAAACAGTCCACAATAGTTTCAAGTACAAGTCTGACAAAATTGAGGTTTATGTCTCTCTATTTAAGCCAGTGAAGAAGACGTTGAAAATGGTAAAAGGTGAAATAAATTTATAGTAGAGCAAAACAGTAGAAACGAAACGAAATAACCAAAAACTAAAGAATTATTTACGAACAATTTGAGGTCGGAAAAAGGAAGGAGAGGAGGCGTGCTTGAATTTTAAGGAAGACCCAAGTTATATGGCAAAGTTGTAGGTAATGAAAATATCTACAACTGTTGTATCAATAACTTTTGGACATAACCCCAAAATTTATGGGAAAATTTCAAATAACCCAAACTGCGGTAGCTTTCGCATTTGTTATATTTTTTACAAGCTCATCTGATTCTCTCAACGAAGACGATAAGCCTTTTCTGTAGTATACGTTATTAGCGCCTAAGTGTAATTCCCTTATAATAAAAATTAATTGATTAATAATAACTACCTATATATTTTTATTACTTGATACTCCATTGTTTCATTGCAAGCAAATAAATTTCTACTGTAATGTAGACAGTCACAAGTATTAAGTAAAAGGCAGTAGTCGGCTGCCGTAATTACCAAGATTATGTATTGTGAAGTTATTTATTGTACCCGATATTACTGATGTGCATACATACATACATATATACTAGGGAGGCTAAAAAAAAATCTAAAATTTATTTTTCTGAATGGTGCTATGAAAAATAGGCTATTAGCCACCTATAAAAAACTCTCTACAAGTGTTAGCTCTTAATTGTAACGGGAAGGTCCTCCGACTTACAGTTTTTTACTTTTTCTTATTATCAGATAGAAAAATTCAAATATCGCTTCCAACTACTTAGAGAAAATTTTCCAATTTAGTATCTTACAATAATTTTTTTCCGTTGAGTTATAAAATTCATAAAAAAAAATTTTGCTTCATAATTATGAAATTTTTTAAATTGTCAAACTTTAACCGTTTATGTCTTTTAAACGATTATGGTAGCTTTAAGAAAAAATTGTAAGAGAGCTTTGTACAGCATTTAATTTCCTAAAAAATCTATGAAACGAAATATTTTTCAAGTAGTTAGATGTTAGATATGAGGTTACAATTAAGAGCTCATACTTGGAGAGATTTTCGTAGGGATGTCTAAGTACCTATTTTTCGGAATCCCAATCGAATAAATAAAAAATATTTTTTTTGGCCCATCCTAATATACACATATTTATAAGTAGATACATATGTACATACATAAAAGTATGAAAGCTTATTAAAAATATATGTTTATACACATATGTACATATAAAAAATGAGAATATAGACACTATTAGAGCATGTCAGAAGACGCTGATAATCTTCCTGCTGGCTTTCCATATCTCTGTAGTATGGCAATATGTATATTCTATGTAGTTATCTGCATATACATATATAACATGTATATACATATATATATGTATATATGTCTATATAGAGTATGTAATAAAAAATCTATGAAAATTCCATACAGCCTTACTTAAAAAGGCGAATATCTCGAGAAGTATTAGTGATCGCCATTTTGACCTCGGACCTGTTCTATAGCAAATAAAATTTCCTACAAGTTTGTGATAAACATTTTTTCTATAGCTCTCGTCATTTACGAGATATATACAAAAAGATGCGAATTTCATGAAAAAATCAGGTTTAGTGCCCCGTACATACGTATGTATATATGTAGGTATATATTTACACTTTTAAGTTTTGCTTTAATTTACTTTGTGTTTCACTAAATGTCTGTCTGATTAATATGCAGCCATAAAAATATAACGTGTGACTTTACATACATTTATTAATTAAATGAAAAAGTCAATCATTTATAAATAAACTTGTTTACAACTTACCCACTTTCCGGCAAATATACACTTACATACATACAGAATGAATAAATACTTGTATTGTCAGCTTCTTGTCTTCCTGCAACGCTGACTCATACAAAAACATTTATAAGTACAATAATGTATAATAATTAATTTACAGGATGATATGCATTTCCGAGCATTTCGATATGCTACGTCTACCATATCGTACCTTTATATGCTCATACTATATAGAAAAAGTGCATATATGCAGAATTGCAGAATTTGCAAAGTTGTGTGCATAAAAAATACATGCAAATTTATTCTTGTGTGAATCCTGAGACCAAAAAGTTATATTTGGTTCATTACTCATTTCATGTCACATCTGTGAAACATGTGTACTACAAAAACATTATGCGGATATGCAGTTTTTACATATGTCATTGATAATAACCGTACTTTTATATTATCTTACATATTAACATTAGTACGGACCGTTTTCTTATTAAAATTGTAGACGTTTTGACAAACAGTTAAAAAATTGAAAAGCCGTATGGTATTTTTGGGTTAATACTATTGTCACACAGGCGAAGACTTTATCCCCAGAACTAAAATCCCTTCACGATTGATTCCAAGCAAGTTAATATTTTAGCTTCGTATCGAAAAAATTAATTCTTTCATCTTTATAATACTTACAACATGATTTTGTGATAAAATATGGATTTTCGAACTTCATTAAGGGGGTATTCTACTCTAGAAATCAAATTTTGGGCAGTTTTTTAAATTTTATTTAAAAAAAAACCAAAAATATTTTTAGTATCCATTTTTTATGGTGTTTTTATTGATATGTTAAGAATACAGAAAAAAAATTTTACAAAAAAATATTAAAACTTAAAGTAATTAGAGGGGGGGAGAGACAGGTGTAAAAAATGGCGCATCCTGGTGACATTAATCCTGACTCTCCTGGTGGTCTGAAAAAAAAAATCAAAAGAAGTTCTTAATCAGTAAGGATGCTGTTATAGTCCGGGAACACGAAACATTTTTTTTTTTAAATGGCGACTGCCTGAAAATAAAAATCGTTTTTTACGCTTTTTTTGAAATTCCTGATTTTTTTTAAATATTAAAAACAAAAATTTTGATACGATGCTGGTAGGAACGATAAAGAATTATTAAAGAAGGTTCACACAAAATTTCAAGTAAATCGGTTGTATAGAACTTGAGATAATGCCGGTAACGTGTGGAAAAAAGTAGTTTCGAGAAAAATGCGTTTAAAGTTTAGGAGACAATTCTAGTGAACACGGACGCCACGTTTTTCTCGAAACTATGTTTTTGAAGTCGGTTGGCAAGATTTCTCGAAATGACGTCTCAATGGTTGAGTTTAAAATATTTTTTTCCAAAAATGTCAGATTTTCTTTATTAATGTTTGTAACAATTAAGAATTCGATTGAAATATTTCACTGTTTATATGAGAAAAAAAATTATTGAAAAAGGCTGTTTTCTACTCGAGAAAACCCATATAGCCCCTTCTGTTAGTCGGAACAGCGGTTAAACTTAGTTACTACAACTGCTGAATCTCTGTTTTTATTCACATCTTTGTCGAGAAACCAAACAACGTATTCATTCTTCCAGCTCAATACTTTAAGTTCAATGTTTTATAAAGAATAATCAAGTGACCGCTTTAGGGTTCGATTCCTGTTCTTCATAAAAAACAAATTTTCAATGGGAGCTCATGGTTTCCAAATTATCGTTAATCAGTCAAAGCCAACCTGGTCCATCCTTACGAGATAACGCAAAAATTATTCCAGAGTTTTGGTATGATCCCATATACATATATATATATATATATTGTTCTGATAAAGCTCAACAGAGACCTTTCGAGAACATTCAACGCCGTCCTCTTATTCTTTCGTGCCATCGATCACAAGTACAGCGTTGTCAAATTATTAAACTGACCTCGAAAAATGCGCTCATGTTTATTTTTACAATCGTTTCAAGAACGACTATACATTTTTCCCATCACATTCAACTTGTACACATACGTACATATGTATGTATATGCGTATGTGTGCCACATATTTTAGGATACCACACAATTGATCTTGCAATTTTATGAATTCACATGTATTTGCACATATGTATGTATGTATGTATGTATGGCCATAAACTGTATGCACTTCTGCACACTTGCTCGCAGATGTCATATGTGAACGCCTGTGGACCGGCCTTCCTTCACTTCAAACTTGAATAAACCAGTAACAAATATTACATATTTATGTACATATATACTTGAGTATTGCAAAACGAGACTTTAAATGCATTTGCCCCTATCAGTATCGGCAATGCGGCGCACATTTTCATGGGTCGAAAAGGCTCTCTGATGGCGCCGCTTTGTTGCACTTGTTGACGCAGCTTGTTCTTAATTGATACGCGAAGCATTGTGTCAGGCTTCTAAGTAAATAACTTAGCAACTCTACATTGGAGATATGTCTTGCTGGAGCCACATATACATATATGTATATATGTACATATGTGTGTATTTATAATTTTTTCTTTGTTGTGTTTCTTTTGCAAGTACGAAGTAGTTGTTGTTTCTTTCCACACTTTTTTTTAATCACAACAAGTTTGGCCTCCTAATGACTGCAATCACAATCAGCAAATGCAATTTCCTTGCCATTTTTTATTTTTGCTTGCCTTTTGTGGTTTTTTGTTATTGTTTATCATTGCACTTTGGATTGTGGCACTACACTATATTTGCCGCTGCAGAAAACAAGTTCACAGCTATGGAAAATCACCAATCACAAGTTGCGCCAACGGACAGTAGACAATTGCAAGAAAAATCTATGGAAAGTCATGAGCTCTTTTCATTTTCGGCCATATCTCGGGGGACACATTTTCACTTACACACCCTCTCGCGCGCTTGCTTAACAGCTTTTACGGTTTGGTAAGCTTGGGCAATTCATATTTAGGCGCTGGGCAGGAGATCGTATGCTCTCTCTCTGTTAAGAAATCAATAGCAGGGTTAATTTTTTATGCATCAGATCAGAATCGAGATCATTGAGTTTGAGAAACATTTAATATTTTCCATTTTTTTATTACTCTGCGGGGATACTAAGGAGCAATTCTTAGATTACACTACTCAAGAAATCTGAAGGAAAATTTTACGACTGATGTGCTAAGGGGTCTGTGGGGTATTTGAGGTGTCATGATTACTATTTTGAGCTCGAAAAATTTCCATCGCGTACAGCTGTTTTTGTTATTTTAGTCAACGGTGTTGGATTGAATCCTACGTGCCTTTAATATAGCACAAAAAATCCTAAGTGTTAGAAAATGTTTACTATTATATTTGCTTCCATAAAAATTAGCAAGTTACTACCTCTAATATCACAGTCGCAAAATGACTGTAAACTAGTGTTTCTGTGGTGTTCTGAAAAATTCTAAATTACATCATGAACTTGGCCAACATTTCATTCAAGCTGTAAGTTTCCACATTACCCTTCATGTTCTTACTGCTGGCGTAATACTTTTTCACATTCTTCTTCTTTTTTACTACCGTAGACATCGCTTACGTGGTTATAGCCGAGTTAAAAACAACGTGCCAGCCGTTTCTTCTTTTCGCAATTTGGTGTCAATTCGAGTTACCAAGTGCAGCCAGGTCCTTCTCCACCTGATCTTTCCACGGGAGTAGAGGTCTTCCTCTTTCTCTGCTTTTCCCGGCAGGTACTGCGTCGCATACTTTCAGAGCTGGAGTGTTTTCATCCATACGGACGACATGACCTAGCAAGCGTAGCCGCTGTCTTTTAATTCGCTGAACTAGGTCAATGTCATCGTATATCTCGTACAGCTTATCGTTCCATTGAATGCGCTATTCGCCGTTACCAATGTGCAAAGGAGCATAACCTTCCACAAAACCTTTCTCTCGGGTCATCAAATGTTGTCATCGTCCATGCGGGGACGGGGATGATAGGTGACTTGTAGAATTTGGTCTTTGTTCGCCGAGAAAGGTCTTTACTTCTCAGTCCGAAATATCACCTTTTACATATATATATGTAATAGTCTTTGGCCTGATCTAATTTTAGATGCATTACGGTTGCGTAGATCCTTTATATCTTTCTAGTTGTTTTCAAAACAGAGTGCTTAGAAGCGGTAATATCGACAGCTATAGATAGATGTCGCAAAAGAGACATTTTTGTACACATTTTAACCAAAATTTTTGAAGACAAAAATTAAATATTTTTCGAAACACGATCTTCGACAGCGCAAAATCAAAGATCTTTCACAGCTGCAGTGATTGCGGTCTTTTCCATGGATAAAACATAAAAAAAATCTTACTAGTTAGATAAGGAGTGTACTGAGTGGTTACATTTTAGAAGACTTCAACTCAAAAACTATTTGAGGTATCAATTTCAAATTTCAGTATGTTATTTACATACTTGTCGAAATATTAAAAACACATTTTTTTTAATTTTATAGGTGTGTTCCTTAAGAGATCTTCACTCTTAAGAAAGTAATATCAAGGGCGGGCAAATCTGTTGAGAGACTACTGTAAATTAAAACGAATTTATGGATAAAAATAAAAAACAAAAATACAGCACCTGTCTGGAGATTAACTTAATATATGTACATATAAATGTACATTTTTCATATTATGAACAGCTTCTGTGTTACACGTGTTTTTTCGAAATACCTTTCAGGCGTATACCCTTTCCTCGCAAACATATAAGTCCATGTATAGTATATATTTTATGTGTGTATTTTCATCAGCTCCAAAATACCCGTCAACTCTCGTATTTTGAGAACCGACTTTGTTTGTCAATTAATTAAAATTTAAAGGCTGGTTCGCGACAACGTCATTCTTTAGTAAATATTTATTTCAGTTAATAAAATTTTGCAATTGTGTTGACGCAAGTTTAATAAATATAATTTAACTGCAAAGCAACTAGATAGAATTACTTAAATAATATAATTAAATTGTAAAGCAACAAGATAGAATTACTTAAATCAATAAATATAAAACACAGTGTAGATGATATAATTTAGATATATACTTTATGTGTACATATATTATATTTACATATTTATGCACTTATACGAGGTTAGGTATGTCAAGTTCGTGGCTTTGTGGCTTTATGACTTTATGGATGCCTTTCAATTTCGGTTCGATATTTCAAAAACTGAGGAAGTATATCGCGTATATATAGAAAGAGGTACAGACAGTCGGACATATTGTATAGGGTCAGGGTATAAAAATGTTTAACTGTACAATTAACAATTTAGTAAAAATAATCACAACAACCCAGCGAACTCCAATGAGACGCTTTAATCAAAAGCCACACCTTCCAACGCACTTGAAAACGTCCAGAAACATTGTGCAATTTTGATGTAGCGAAATATTTTGTGATTATTAAATGTTGCTAGCCCACAACTTGTTATATTCTTAATTTTAATTTTCATATGTTGACTTCCAAACTTCGGCTCAAACCATCGATATTTTCTTTTCCCCAGCATTTCGATATTCTCATAAATTATTATTCTTTTTTATTTAAAGAAATGGCAACACGCTTTCATCAATGAGCTCCTGTCATTTTTCCATCATCGCCTGTGCTCACCACTCCTTTTACAACTTAACTTCAAATTGCAGGATCCGGCCACCTTAAACCATATGCTTGCTATATAACTACATATATATTACAATGTGTTGGAGGAAACCAAACGATCGCCAACAATTTGCTCTCCGGTTTGACAGGTAAGTTTGTATGTAAATATTCGGGCGTCATATAATTTTAGCATACTACAAGTACACGCTTGGTCGATGGGTCAATTAACGTCTCGTCGGCAGTAGCGTGTTATGTAAACACAACTGGGTTGCGTTCACAATTCCCAAATCCCCAATGTCTGGCGATCCGCAAGCCAGATTCATTTGCAATTTATGAAGTTTTCTGAATTTATTTTTTGTTTACCGCATCGATTAAGTGCACGATGATAATTTCGCAAATATGTCGAACATATTAACAACCTTATTGCGTTAACTCTTTGATCAGATTTACACAGATATACTATATGTATGTATATATAACACAGTACGTATACGTATTCAGTGATTTGTTGTTTATTTATATTAAATTTTTTATGGATATATGTATGTATGTGTTTGGTATATAGTATATGCATTGTGTTTATCACATTGTCAGTTGACGGAAACGCATGCTTCTTTTACCACTTTTATTTATAGTCGATTGTCAATGAAGTGGGTGAGAGTGCAGATGGTATAAAGGGGGTTGAGAAATTGGGTAGTTGCACATATCACCGATCTAACGTACACAAATATATATTTATATACATCTGTTTACTTATTTGCAAATCAAATTGAATCATACAGCGTATGATTTTGGTAAATAAATACGAGAAAATGCTGATATCTCATTTTAAGACCAAATAACTCAAAATTTTGACTTTTGCTGGGTTTTGATTAGCTTAGATTAGATGGGTGATCTAGAGAGATTGCACGTGGGCTGCTATTTGCAGTCCTTTGTCAAGTTATAGAAAAGAAGAACTCTTGTGTTCGAACTTATAAATTAGAAAAACGCTTAGTGGCCAATACACATTTGCACACAGACGTTTAATTTCCATTGCCGCCAGTTGGGTGGGGTGCCTGAAGGACCACCTAAGTATTTAAGCCTTGACTTCGCAAACGTGGGTCAGTCAAGAAGGAAATGTTGAGATGTTTCCACCTCGTCTTCTTCCATACAGCTTCAGCAAGATTCCCATCCTTACAGCCTCCATAAATAGCAAGAGCCTAGCCAAACCGCTTCCATTCAACTGATATCGGTTTTGCGGTGCCTAGCTCTTCAGCTTTACAGTTGCCTGCGATTCCGCTGTGGTCTGGTAACCATATCAGTCTTATCACAAAGAGACTCCAAGCTATTGATAACGAGATTAGACACTGCTTGACGAACCTCGAAGGCACTGTTAACGATTTCAAGGCTAGTGCTGTCGCCCTGCAATCGGAATGGATAGAAAATAATTGAAGTTTGGCACTCCGACCTATGGTCTACTGTGATTAGCACTTCTCTGAAAGAGGCTGGTTCTACCTGCATCGTTGGTCGCCAGCATCTTATGACTATTCATCCTCAATCCAAAAGTGCCGTTACGGTCCCTGGATCACTACGACGCGGATCCGTCTTGTTTTATACGAAGGTATAATAGTTGGAGATTAATATGAAGAAATCTCCTCCAGAAGCGGTATTTGAGCGCCCACGTCGTACTCGACCCGCACCTCCTCAAACAGCCGTTCGAGGCTGAGAATGCAGTCGCCAATTAACAAAACGCTCCAAGAGCTCGCTATGACCGAAAAAATCGTGTTTTTTTCCAGGGTCGTTTAATTATCTCCATCCTTTGTATTCACCGCATCTGCAGCCTGAGCGCTATCAGATTTGGCTTCAATCGGGAGTATCCTAAGTACCACCCTTTCCAACCCATAAAATATGGCACCCTTGGTTTCTTGAACCGACGGACTCCAAATTTAGCAGAATCAGCGCTTGTCGATATGGTTACTCAGTTCTCTCCAGCCTTATTATCCTCCAGTCATGAGTGGGTTATAGTATTTAAGGATTTCCTCAATCTCACTTGCTGAGGAAGTTTCAGCTGGCAATCAGAAGCCTTAGGGCAAAACGGAAGACCCGCTTTATCTACGGACTTCAATCCGGCTCCAGGCGAAGTCGAATAATCGTTTCATTTAAAGACGTAAAACCAAAATCTTTTAACTCCATCCATAAGAAATATGTGATACTAGTACAACCTTAACTTAGGTATCCTCAAGTATCCTTATCCTTAAGTATCCTCTCCGATTTTTGTCTAATTTTGGGATATCCTCAAAAAAATGCTTTTATCCCAGTTTAGTAGATCAAGTATTTTATAGTAGGGTTTGATTTAGATAGGTCGGTATGTATGACAACTATATGATATATTGGCCCGATCTGGACAATTTGTTCGGAGATTGTAGTCTTAACTTAGAAAATAGTCTGCCTGCTTTTGTAGATAAATAAGACTTCAAACTTTTAGAATGACCGACCATTTACATTTGCTTGATTAATAATGTGTCAATATTTTTATTTCTATCTCCACTCACGACCACCACGAGAGTATCTAATGTACAATACATAAAAATATACATACGTATTTAGGCCCATGCTAAAAGTCGTGTTGGAGCACTCTTTTTTGGGCATATTTTGTCAATAACTTCGAACTGTTTTTCTTTCCAATTATGTGCCACAATTTCTACTTTTATACTTTGGTTTCTATGCATAACAGTTGTTTACTAAATATTAAGATAATACATACATAATGTCTCCCTTTTGTCACAAAAACAGTTTGATTGATATCTAAAAATCAGCTATAAACTGTCATGTGAGTTGACGAAAAACTATAATTTCACGTTTTTTTGCCTTAACAACATTTTCGCTAACTTAATGTGTATATTTTTCGTTAAGTGGGTAAATTTAACTTTTTAAGCGCATTCTTCAAGTATCGTCACCGCAAAACGAGCAGATAAGCTAATCTAAAAGTAATTATTGCACAAGAAATATCAGATAAGCTCTATTGTAATAAATGCCAATAAAATGTGTGACGAATTGTGTCACTTTATTGCCTAAAACAAGTTAAAAAATAATTTAATTTACTTAGTTTTCGTTTTTGCTTTAGTATATACATTTACATATAGTACTTTATATATCAACAATTGGCATTCTGATGAAAATGACATGAAATAATATATAAATTTCGTATAATAATATCCGAAATTTAATTAATATAATAGTACTATACATTTTCATACTCAAAATCATAGAGATTTTGTTGTTTCCAAAAGTCGTATTTCGTTTTATTATTTTCTTTTCAATTCTCTGCTTTTCTCAATTTTTTTCCTTATATTTCCTCCACAAAAAATGTCCCATAATAACTTCACTATCTTGTTTCAAATATATTGCTTAAGGGGGTAGTAAGGTTAATTCGAGCGAAAAAAGCATATTTTCAATAATTTTTTTTTTTAAGATACAATCAATATTTATTTATTTGTATAATTATAGCATAATTATATGATATTTAAAAAATATTTTGTGAAAGTTTCATAGAAAAATATTAAAAAATTAACCGGTGACAGAGAATCTTCGCAGACGTTCCAAAAAAAATTTATTCGCGGTGAAACGCATAACTCATGACTGGATCATCTGAAATTAAAAAAACCAAATTGATATGATGAGTTGATAAGTTTCCTCAGGTAACGCTGTCGAGTTTTTTAATGATTTTTCAATTTTTACAACGCTCGGAACTCAAAGTACTGATTTTTCATAAAAAAATCAGAAATTATGTTGTTTAAAAATAATTTAAAATTAAAAAAAAAAAACTCGACAGCGTTACCTCACAATTTATGTAAAGAAAGACTGTGCAAAATTTCAAACGGATCGCTTCAGCAGATTTTGAGCTACAGAGTTCACCGGTTTCGAAAAAGTGAAGTGTGAGAAAAACACGTTTAAAGTTTCAAGTAGCTGGTCGTTACGGTCACGGCCGCTCACAATCAAATCGGAGGGCGGGACTTACAAGTGTATATCTCCGTCAATTTTGCTTTAAAGACAACACGATTAACGCTTCCATTCGATACGATATCCTTGAATTTTTTTTTTCTGAATTCTATAGACAATAAAATTCTAGGAAACTACCTGGAAGCGCAAGTCGTTTGCTACACTCTAAATATATTTAAATAACATTTAAAAACAAAATATGCCTGGCCAGACCCGTTGGTCTCGATGAGGGTTAATTGCTCTTAAATTTTCACAGAATAATCTTAAGATATTGTACATTAATATAAAATAAAAAAAATGCAAAAAAAAAAATACCTTACTACCCCCTATACCGGTGTAACGCATGAAAAATTAGGTAATTTTCGTGATTTTTTTTGAAAGAAAGTACTCGATTGAATGTTTCGAACTTCTTTGGACGTAATAATGTATATTTTCAGCTATATTTTAAGATTTTTTTTTACAAAAGTGTTGAAAAATAATGGAATTATGTGCTGTCTCCGGAGGTGTCCAAAAAAAGGGTCTCAACTGCTGACATGATTCCGGCCGAATGAGTAGCTGAAACAAAAAAATTCAAAAAGTTTATTAAACTTAAAGATATTTTCTATACAATGACCTACAATTTTGAAAAAATATCAAAAATTAACAATATGGCGTAATTTTGAAAAAAAATTTCGAGTTTTTTAATGCCAAATTGACAATTTTCAACCGATCAAAAATATCGCAGGTCATTGTATAGTAAATGTTTTCAACAATACTCAGTTTTAATTGGTCAATTTCTCGTTGAGTTATAATTTCAGCAATTTTGAAAAATGTTGTTTCGAGAAAAACGCGTTTGTACCTGCGGGCGGTCGCTCTTTAGCGCCCTGTCATTCAAAAACTATTCAAGATGCGAAATTGCCGATTTCACAGAATATTTTTAGAAATATAAACTATCGAAAAAAAAAAAAAATACTTGAAAATGTCACACTGGATCAGCCCTTTAATATTCAAATTTATATTAGGTACATAAGTATGTATAAGGTCTAGCCGACTCCAGAAATCAGGATGCTGATTATATCCATTTTTAATCCCAATATTAGGAAATATTTTGCATACAATTCTACTAAGCCATTTCCTATATTATTCAAATAGCAAGAAATTAAAATTATATGTGTACCATCTAATCAAACTTGACCCGGACTGACAAAAACTGAATTCTCACGAATTTTAATACAAATTTTTACTATCGCCTGCAAAATAGGCTCCTGAGCCAATGAAAGCATCGCTTGATTCTATTTTCCACACACGTGTTATAAGACTCGACTGCATTGGCTTTCAGTGCCTTCAACGGATTTTGATTTTTTCAGTTTTGGTTCATTTCAGGGCGCTATTTGCTAGATTTTTGGACAGTTTCGACCTTATGTTCATAAACAAATATTTTTTCGCCAGTAATTATGCATTTGATGAATGTGGGGTTTTCAACTACGCTGTGCTCTTCACGTTTTAAATTTTGCAAAAAATTCAGGTTCTCTGGAACGCGTCTAGTATTGAGGTGCTTTATGCCTAAACATTAACCAAAATGTGTTGAGTCGATGCATAAGAGATGTTGAGATCCTCTGCTTTTCCTCTGATGTAAACACGGGATGATGGATTACTAGCCTGAATCTAATTTTCGATGACTTCACGACTTGTATACCTCTGTATGCCTCACTCTCCAGCATGGCGATGATTAAATTGTCCGCGTTTTTTGGGCCAACCAGGTCTTCTACGGCAGTGCGTTCTCGTCGTCAACGCACACATTGAAAGAATGTGTGTTCATCGTGTTGTATAGGTAAGACGGCTCTTTGACTTTTCCCATTCTGTGTAGGTACTTTTTGAAGTATTCGTGACTGGATAACACCTGGGTCCCATCTTTGTTGCCATGTTGTTATTGTACCTATCTTTATTTGTTCTACTTCCCTCTTGTTATTATCGCATGTTTTCTGTAGTTCTCACAGCTTTTTCCTTTCGTATGCTAGAAGGTCAATTGGGGCATTACCGCTTATAACAAATATTGCATAGTTTGACACCGTTCGATAGGCTGGTGTAACTCTGAGGGCTGTGGTGACGGTTTTCCTTTTTAAGCACGTCTGCCCATATTTCACCTCCGTATAATAGGACGCTGATTGTCGTCGACAGTAAAAGCTTTCTGTTTTCTTGGCCGGGGCTTCCAATGTTGGACAAGTAGTTTATTGTTTTTTGTGTGAATATCCATAGTCTTTTGCATACTTATCTTCAGGGATATGTGCTTATTTTTTATCACACTGATGACTATATATGAGGGTATTTCCAGCTGGATTATTAAAAAAATGTCATTAGGTATTTTTTCGCTTATCCCAACTTAGACAAGGTCCAGCATGGGCTATTTTAAAATTTAACAGAAAAAATATGCACGAGTAGATAGTTAGTCTATATTTATTCAGTGTTTTGCTTCAGAGAATTTTTTCAAGTGAAATTTTCCGTTTGAAGATGACGAAACTAAATATATTCAGATGGATCCTGAGGTATTCTTTGACCAACTAGGTATTGAACGACTACAAACATATGTATAACAGAAGTGGGGTAAAAGATGTAGTCCGACAAAAAAGGACAGCTAAAATTCCTAACGAGCGATTCAAGGTTGCAAGATCTTTAGATCAATGTAAAGATTGCATATTAACTGACCATAAGTTCATAACAATTAATTCTGAGTCCTTAAGAATATTGCTCCCGGAACTCTTTATTTGTTGATAATATAGATTACTGATCATAGAATATATATTACAGATTATCCCCCGAAAACTTGACCTTGCATTTCAACTCACTTTTCGCAACTTAAAACGTCCTTCAATAAATTATCATAAAATAGAGTGATAAACTTTCTACTATTTTCACCACACATCACCGGAACAAAGCTACAGCTACAAAAACCCCTTTTTACAATGTGTTGTTAAATTTAATGCTGTAAAAATAACAACAATAAGCCATAATAGGCGGCACACTTTGTCACAAAAGTAATATTTTTTCTTTTCTTGTACAATTCCACTAATGTTCAAAGAATTTGATCGATTTTCTAATTAGTAAACTTTGTTCTGTCTTATGGACTATTAAAATTTTATGATGTCTTTATCACTAAAAGAAATTATGAAGACAATAAATCTCTGGGTTTTTTAGAGTTTTAGTATATGTACATATGTATGTACTTTGCTCTGGCCCGAATTGTCTAAAATCGCAGGAAAAGATGTATGTATGTATGTATGTATGGATATGTGTCAATCTAATGAAAGCATGTGAATACCAAAGATTTTATGGTGCCATAATAAGATAGTTGATTTACGCAAATGGATACATACGTATACATATACATATGTATATCCTAGTCCTAAGTCCATAATATGCGCACAAAAATATTCTAAGGTAATATAAATTTGGATACTTTGTTCACATTTGTAGTAATTATCGCCGTTTATGCCTTGAAAATCAATCACATTTAATATTACTAATATGAAAGTAACCGCCGCGACATGCTGAACTGCAATTTCGAATATACACATATGTATATAATATATTTTCTAATATTTCAAAATGTAGATACATAGTATATATAGTACACCCGCACTTCCCCTTCAAAGTTTGGGAATACATATTTACACATGTATATTCCCAGTATTCACATGACAAAATTTGGAATTGTTCACATTTATGGCAGGTATTTCTCATCGATAAACTTTTTGGACATTGACTAATATGTATGTACATATGTCGTTATACACTCAAAGAAATATGAAGGTAGAAATATACTAAGGAAGCATACTTCTGCTCGTGTCCAAAATTCCACACAAAATTGCAAGTAAATCGGTTGTATAGAACTTGAGATAATGCCGGTACCGTGTGGAAAAAAGTAGTTTCGAGAAAAACGGGTTTAAAGTTTAGGAGACAATTCTAGTGAACACGGACGCCACCTCATAAAATCGGCTGTATCTCCGAAAATAAATCGAATTTTGAAAAATCCTTCCAAGGTCATATTTTTGAAAGTCTAAACTTTAAACATATGAAAAAAAATCGAGTTTTTCAAAATTCTAGAGTAGAATACTCCCTTAAATTACTGCCATAATCGTATAGGACATTTTTTCTTACATTTCAACTATTTATTTTACTGTATTATACACCCAATAAATAAACATAAAAAACATTTTGTTTTCATCATAAAAAACGGACTGATTAGTCAATTTTAATAATTAAAAAAATTGCGAAAATCCGTGGTTTTTCGGAGAGTCTCGCTGAGACTTATCAAATTGACAAAATGGCGGCGTTTGAAAAAAATTGTATTTTATCCAACATTTCGATCGTTTTTGACGTGTATTCAGAGTTATATACAAAACATGCAGAAACAATGTGCTAGTGACCAGATCATTTGTCTCCTAGTAATCACTGAAGCAAGTTTGAAAAACGTAGTTTTGAGAAAAATCTATTTAAGGGGTTGTATGGGTTTTCCCGAACAAAAAAAGCCATTTTTTAACAATTTTTCTTCGTTTAAATAATGAAATATTTTATTCAAATTTTGTATTATTCCAAAGATACATATTTAACAAAGATTAAATTTAACATTTTATGAAATTTTCAAAGGATAATATTCAAAACTCGGGCATTACGACGTCATTTCCGGTGGTCCCTCGGAATAAGAGTACCGCCGCGTTGACAGCAGAACTTTTACAGGATCGTCTGAAGTAAAAAGATAAAAATAGGTGTTTTACTAAGCCCAAATATACTATTATTATATATTTACAAAAAAACTATATTTTGAAGACTTTTGTAATAATTCTTTAAGATCGGTAAGGTAGCGAGAAATCTTGACTACCGATTTTGAATACATAGTTTCGAGAAAAACGCGTAAATTTTAAATGACTGTATCTCCAAACCTATTACTCGGATCAATTTGAGCATTTAGAACAATATTTTTGAGATGTTGTAGAATTAAATAAGATTATAAAAAATCGATTTATGAAAACTCTTAATGATAAACGGTTAAAACTAAATTAATTGAGCGACTACACTTTAGAAGGCTGCAACTCAAAAACTATTTGAATTATCGATTTACAGTTTTAACTACGTTATTTCTAAAAGTATAGTTTGTATAAATATTAAAAAATAGAAATTAAATCATAGTCTGTTCCGGTTGTGTAGATCCGGCTGTCGTGAAAACGGTCCTCCAACGGTTCACTACCGCTTCGACAATGTGAAGCTTCGAATCTTTCAGAATAGACGCTAGTTTTCATGTTAACCACTTAAAAGAAAATAGATGCCGGGAACTGTAGCTTGTGTATACGGTGGATTAGGCAAAAGTTTCGGACAGACCCAATTATCGACATAATCATGTTAATTGTAGATACTCCAAACTTTGGAGAGCTTTGATTCGAACAAACAGCTATTATAAATCAAGTAACCTGGTAAACGAATGACCAGTAAGATACCACAGTAATATGACATCCACACACGGTCTGGTATTGTATTCAGATATATTGGTAGTTGCTTTCAAAAGTACATTGTTTGACAAAAGAGCTAAGCGAAAACGAATCGACTGTTACTAGGGTTGCCTTTTATATTTCGGAATTAGCAAACAAAAATAAATTTTCTTCTTCGACGACATGGGTTTCGGTCTCTTCGACTAAACAACTCAACACTAAAGTTGAGAGACAACGCTTACGCGGTTAGAGTTGAGTTAGCACAGCGCGCCAGTCGTTATTCCGTTCCGCAGTTTGGCGCCAATTGGAGATTCCAATTGCAGCCAGGTCCTTCTCCACCTGATTTTTCCAACGATCGAACACGTTGAACTGTTAGTTTATTTTTTATGAAGGGGAATCAATAGGAGTCGTTCCGTGCTACGTCAGGACAATACGGTGGAAGACTTATCAAATCGATGTTTTGAGTGTTCAAAAATGAAATTGTTTTAGTCGATGAGTGATGGGTGATTTTCCTAATTTCTCTAAGGACAACTGGCAAACAATGGTTTACCATTCAGAATTTACTGTTTTGCGTTGTTCTAATGTTATGGTGATAGACTAATTGTGTGGGATCCAAACGTGAACCAGTTGAATGCTATATTCAATGTATGCTATTCCCACTAATACTCGTAGTTGTCTCAATCTCACGATAAGTCACATGACGATCTTGCAATATCAGTTTGGACACGGCTTCAATAGTTGGCGGAACAACAACAACTGATTTCGAACGACCTTCACAAAATTCCTCTAGGAGTGATAAACGACCTCAATTCAATTCATCATACCATCGACAGATGCTAATTGAATTCAACCGTTCCCACGACAGTCTACGTAACCGGAACGGATCCGAATTTTTATCCGGCCAAGGACAGTCAACTCGGCTCTGCCGATACAACAGCAACAACAAATTAAATTCTTCGATGCGCTATTCCTGAGATAAGTTGAAAAATCGCGCGAAAATGTTCGTTATATAATTCCTTTCTTTGCCGAGACGAATATTTTAAGTTACTGTAAACAACACAAATAGCGCTCCTATGTTAAAACGTTTTGAGTATGTATAAATTCAAATATATCAAAACAAACATATAAAACTGTGTTGAACGGTTCATTATATAGTACAATAAATCAAAATACAATGTTTTTAATAGTTTCACTTATCGTGCATTTTATTTTAATGCAATCAACAGTTCTCACGTTTGATTTAAGGACTCGCATCTTAACCTAATATAACCTTATAAATAAGCAAATATTCGCTGATTTGTTTTTTTTATGGAAATTACTAAAAATATCAAAATGTACAAATAGCAAATAACATTGAACTGTGAAATAAACTGCAAACGAGTGTTTTACGGACTTATGAGTTGCTTCGGGGCATTCAACTTAAACTTGACCGCATAAATTAAAAAAAAATATATGTAGTTATATGCAAATAGTAGCAAAGCGTTGCTCTTCATCCCACTACGTGCGAATAAAATGGGTGAATACCAAGCGCGACACGCGTGCGCACAAAACACAAGTGCAAAGCAAATTCAATTCATTTGCTGAATTGCTTTTGAATTTTTGCAATTTGCACGTGCTTTGGCTGGCATAAATAAATAAATCAACGTCAATATTTCATTAGCACCGATTATTGACAGTTTTGTGTTGGACGTGTACATATGTATTTGCATGTATACACATTATGTGTTTGTGTATGTGTGCAGAAGGGCGTAATTCAGTAAATGTACATATATTACGTGGGCTCGGTTTTGAGGATAAAGTGCAACATTGAAGGTTAATGACATTAAGTGTGCTTACACGACTAAGTATATCTTTTGTAAGCACAAAAATATAAAAAAAATATTCAAATTGAAATTGCAAAGCGGAAATATGTATGAATGAAAAGTGCACAGTCAATATTGATAAAAAAGTGAGATTTTTTGTTCAATTACCCTACAGTTCTGCACGAAATTTATTCGACAGAAAGAAACTTCAACAAACTTTTTTATAAGACTGCTTCGTTAGGAAAGTTAATGTCAAAATTAAATATTGAATGAAATCAAATTATTCTGTTTTTGGTATTTTGATCGAACCACTTGACCTCGTCAATATGATTTCTGAGTAATATTTGAGACCGAATTGATTTCAACAACTTCGAAGTCAGTTCAGTCTCTTTACGCGATATAGAGCTTAAAATGGAAAATAATATTGTCTCTGAGGATGAAATTATACCTGTTGTCCTTTAAGCTGACAAGGCCGCATCCTGTTTAATGGGATCCACTGCAACATGAAGTGAGTAACACTAGCTTACAATTACAACTGAAACAGCAAACGTTTTTATAAAACGGCATACAAGTATCTACTATTATGGGCAAAAAATAGCAAGACTTTGTAATTTTTTTTTCTAGATTGGTGTAACTGTCTGTGACATCTGTGCCAAATGGCAAGTTCAAATTTTTTTGTACTGGCGATTGGTTAACTAGTGAATTTTGTTAAATAATAATTTTAAAATCTCAAAAAACGCTTGCATTCGACGATTTTTACGATGAGTGAAATTATTCAACAAAAAAGTTCCATTAAATTTTGTGTGCGGAATCAAATTTCTGTTCTCGAAACGTTCAGAATGTTGGAAAAGGCCTCCAGTGATAACTGTTTGCTCGCGCAAGTGTTTTGATTGGTAGAAATTGATCAAAGAGGGTCGAGAACGCGTTGACGACGAACCACGGGCGGCCATCAACATCAACTAATGATCAACACGTCAATCAAATATAGAAATTGTTACTTGAGAATCGACGTTTGACAGTCAGAGATCTTACTGACATCGTTGAAATATCGAAAAGATCAAAGTATACTATTTTTAAATATCAGTTGGGCCTAAGAAAAGTGATAGCACAATTTTTTCCAAAATCGCTATTTTTTCGAAAAACAGCGTCGCGTTAACGTCTGTGAAATAATGCTTTCCGACTACAGGGTGTCATAAAACGTGTTATTACTGGCACTGAGTCTTGGATCTATGCCTACGACCCGGAAACAGACGTTCGATCGGCCGAATATCGTGTCAAAGGTGAATGAAGCCGATAAAACACGTCAAGTCAGGTCCATAATCAAGGTTATTATTGGTTCTTCGTAAGTTTTTCCCCAGGAGGGTTATTTTGAAGATTTGAAGAATAAACTAAGAATTTTATAATTATGAACAAAGCCTTACTATTTTTTGCACTTGCAGTCTATAATTTTTCATAGAAGATTCTAACAGTATTAGATATATATACATATATACATACATATATCCAAATACAGATCCATATTGAAGAAAATTTCATTAAATATTTTCAGTCAGAAGAATATTCCGTTAACTGAGATGCAATATTATTTCCTTTAAGGGTTACATGCGTTTCGTAAAGTAAAAAACAGCCTTTTTTCAACAACTTTTTTCTCATATAAAAAATGAAATATTAGAATTTTTTATTGTTACAAATTTACATACACTATTAATAAAGAAATTCTGAAATTTTTGGGAAAATTGTTTTAAACTCGGCCATTGCGACGCCATTTCCGGGGACCCCTTGGAAAAAGATACGCCCGCGTTGGCAGGATAACTCCTTATAGGACCATATGAGGTGAAAAACACGTTTTTTAGTTAAAAGTTAAACTTAGAACTTGGAAGAAGGAAAAAAGAACTGGAAATAGTATTTTTGCAGACATTTTTACAAAAAAAATTAAAATTTCAGTAAAAATTGCCCGATATTTTTTGTTTTTCAAATAGTTATAATCGAAAAAAAAAATCTTTCGTCCAAGTCTTTGAGAACTATATCTCAAAGACCTGTGTAAAATTGCATGAAGATCGGTTGAATAGTTCTCGATAAATCTTGTCAACCGACTTCAAAAACAGCTCGGATCAACTTGAAAATTTAGGACAATATTCCAGAGATATTCTAGAGTTTAATAAGACAATAAAACAATTTGAAACGCGTAAACCCATGTAAACCCTTAAAGCATTTCTTGTCCATGAATTCTAAATTATCTGAGTCTGAGACGAGAGAGATCCACGGATGTTACTAAGGTCTCTGACAGAGCATTGTGGCAACATTCCTAATATCAATATAATTTTAATGAGAATTTTCAAATATTATCGGTTATACTATTTATATACTTATAGGCTTATGATTGTTGATATAAATATGTTTATGCGTAGAATGTCATTAATTTATATGACTTGAAGTGGAAAAGTTCAGCAGTAAACCCTAATCTGTAAGTCCGAAATTAATTATTGAGTCGATTTTAATTGGTCATTATTAGCGATATGAATGATTAACGGCGGTTATAATAAAGAAGCAAATATTTACACATGCACATACATTTATATTTTCATACATATGAAAAGTTCGATTCTTTACGTTTTTTATGATCGGAAACCGTTTTTTCCTAAATATGCAAGTATATACATATCGATATATATATACATGTTAACTGATATGAAAAAGTTATTACATACATACCTATAATCATAAACCTATATATTGAAGAAATTAGATGTGTATATATATATATATACGTATGTATATTTGTATGTATCAGAAACCTGCTATAAAATCTAGCGACCTTGTCGTTTGTAAATTCATCCATAAAGTCATATAGGTATAAATAACATAGACTGTTATGTGCTTCCTCAAGGGAATGAACTCGTCAGACTATAGGTTAGCAATATTTTTTGCTGCCTTCCTGTTCTTGCAACCAAAAATTCACCTCTCGGAAGGATAAAGGATGTTGCCACTCCTTTTGTCGTAGCAGTTGTCTAAACCTATTTGTGTGGCAAAACTCAAGTTAGTTCCCAACGAAATCAAATAAGGGAGGCCCAGCAAACGTTCGGGGTCGGACCTTAACGAGAGGGATGTTAGATGACGAGTGTGAGTATTGGGCTTGCAAAGAGGTGGTTAGGTTAGAAGTTGCGCAAGATTCTCAGCCAACTGGAACTGCTCTCAAATAACTCTTCGCCGGCTTAATGTTATTATTCGAGGACCATTTGCCATCTCCGGATGTTTTGTATTTTCTGGACTTCAATTCACGATTCGCCTTTCCTTGTTATTTATGTGTTGCTTGGAATTAAAAATTATTATATGTACCATTAATTTGTGATTTATTTCGTATGCTAATGTCTTTGAACTCTTATCACATTTTTACGAGATTAATACAGGCTAATGTAGACAAACACATTTTTACTTATAAATATTAACAAAAAACAAATGACGAGAAAACCAAAAAATGTAAGCAAATCTAACCTTGAACTGTTGCAAAATATTTTCACAATAAACGTGACACAAGAAAATTTTTTGTGTAGCAAAATAAAATAAATTTAAATACTAAAGGATTGCTGAACGTAACTATTGTTGTTGTAACGGTTATCTAGTCCCCATTAAGCTGGACGGGTTCAAATAAGTTCTCATCGAGATCATCCAACGGTAGGTCCAAACTGTAACTCTCTTCTATGTCCCCTGAATTGAATTTTGTGTATAATTTGTTTCTGAATTTCAGCTTATCAAGTCATTCCCTAATTATTGCTTATACATACATATGTATATATTTCTGATATAATAGGTTCCTTCTTCTCGGAAATAATACTATTTTTTATCATTTAGTAATAATATTACAACTAACGGATATCTTTGAATCATAAGCAGAATATTACGGAAATTTCTTAAATGCTGATTTGAAAATAAAATAAATTATTTAGTTGCTCACAAAAAGGTTAAATTTGTATATTGTAAATTCTGTGTCAACCTGTGGTTGTTTACTTTCTAACAGCTGATTTAATTTAGAGATGAATATCAGCTGCTCGATACAAACATTTCGTGTTTATGTATCGGGTGTTTAATTCTACTTCCAATTTCGTAAATATAAAGGATATTTCATTAAAAAAAACCCTAGAATAACTATCTAAGATTTTTTTTGCAAATCAACATATAATAAGGGCTGTTCTTATAATAAATAATTTTGTTAAAAACGTATCGAAAAGTTATCGATAAGACATTGGCGATCAAAAGTAATTCAACCAAATCGCAAAATTTCTTCTCACTGCAGAATGTAGCAAAATCTTCTTTGTTTTCAAGTAATAATCTTTAAAAAAGAAATAAACCAAGCAAACGATCTCGAATTAATAAAATATGTGAAAATGTTTGCTAAATGGTGTTAGTAGTTTGGCATAATTATATTTAACTCACGTTTACGTTGAAGCTGTGCTTCAAAATTGTAATTACGAAAGTGCTGCTAAAAAATTGGCCAACTACGTTGAAATGTTTATGTTTTGAAGAGTATTCGTATGTATGTATTAAAAAATGAAAATGGATGTGATTTGCAATGAAATTGGTGTAAACATTCAACATTTGTGTGAAACCCCTGTATCTGGTCGTTATCAATTGATTTGCGATAAGCAATGGTTACAAACGTTAGAACAGCGTCACAAAATTGCTCCATTTAATGTATGGCATAAACTCGATAGAAGGGCACATCCAAGTGATCCTTTAGATCATCCGTGGACGAGAATTTTATTGCAAACTTATTTGAAGAAACCAAATGTAAAAGTATTTCCTCTGCAATGGCAATATGGCGAAGGAGGCATAGAAACAGCTGTAGAGGCTGAAGGCAGCAATCCGCTCACGTATTCTCAAGCATTGTGCTATGTAACTAATACAAATTTCAAAAATCTATGGGAGGCTGCATACAAACGTTATCCGGGTGCCAACGTTAAGTATGCCAAATCATCGACACCAACCGGTAGAACATTGAGCCCTCCTTCAACATGCGCACTTGTTTCTTACGATGTCGTGTTAAAGGAATTGATACAAAGTGTATACCACTGTCCTGTCATACATTGCCAGCTTGACAGATTAAGTGAAGATCAAAAATGCGAAAATATTAATGGAGTTGGAGAGGACTCAATTGGTAAGAGCAATTTACTTACATAAGTGCATTATTATTGTACGCTGATTCATTTACTTTTGCTACTTTTAAACATCCAGATCGCCATGCTAATATAATGCCAGCTCTTATCACCATAGAGACT
This sequence comes from Bactrocera zonata, assembly GCA_037783105.1. Lineage (NCBI taxonomy): Eukaryota > Metazoa > Arthropoda > Insecta > Diptera > Tephritidae > Bactrocera > Bactrocera zonata. The sequence goes on from JBAWJQ010004736.1 coordinate 74,108, forward strand.
TCAACTCACTTTTGCGTATTATTTTATCCACCCGCCATCGTTACAAGCCTCTACGATTGCATAACTTATTCGCCGTCAATATTGGGTAAATCTTACAACAAGTCGCTCTTTATTATCTATCAAATTATACAGCTTTCGAAGGCGCTACAGGCGGCGGGCCTATTTCTGGGTGATATACGTCTACATGATATAATGGTGCGCGAAAATCTCTGGATACAAGTACTACCACGACTAGAGTCTTGCATATTACGACCAAATCTTGCTGAACGTGGCGCCACATCACCCAGCGAAACTGCACACGGTGCTGATGGCGACAATTCCGTGGTTTTAGAAGAAAATGAAAATGGCAGTTATGTTTATGGTGGAAATGATGAAGATGGCGAGGATGACACTGCTGATTGCTCTAGTAATACAAAATTCGATTTACAGTTTGCATACGACTTGGAGCAGTTTACGTTGCGTGAATATTGTGAGATGTGGTGCAATGGTCAACTTTCTAATTTTGATTACCTAACGATATTGAATAACGCTGCCGGCCGTGGAGTTAATAATCCGGCCTACCATCACATAATGCCATGGGTAACTGATTTTACAGCACGCAATGGTCTGAATTGGCGTGATTTAACCAAAAGCAAATATCGACTGAACAAAGGTGATGTACATTTAGATTTAATGTTTTCACATGCCACCCATCAAGGTGCAAATGGTGTTGGAAGCACTGTGTCGGTAGGCGCAAGCAGTCAAGCACCACATCATGTGTCAGATTTTCTTTCGGAAATCACATATTTTGTTTATATGGCACGTCGCACACCGCAAGAAGTGCTCTGCCAACACGTGCGTCCAATTTGGGTGCCTGCTGAGTATCCCGTTTCCATACAGCGCTTGCAACAGTGGACCCCGGATGAATGTATACCCGAATTCTACTCCGATCCAATGATTTTTAAGAGCATTCACGAAGACTTGCCAGATTTAGATTTGCCTGCATGGGCCTCATGCCCTGAAGATTTCATTGCAAAACATCGTGAAGCTTTAGAATCCCAGTACGTCAGTGAGCGGCTACAACACTGGATTGATCTCAACTTTGGGTAATATATAACAAATAAATTTTGTATATAATGTGCATTAATTTATAATACAATCACTATAGCTACAAATTATCCGGAAAAGCTGCTGTCAAGTCAAAGAATGTGTGTCTGAGTTTGGTGGATCAACACAAAGAGCTCTGCCAACGTGGTATTGTGCAACTGTTTACCACACCACATCCCGCCAAACGTTTTCCGTCACCGTGGTTCAATAAAACACCGCCACGCCTCAATCAATTGCTTGCTTCGCCGCGGTCTCCACGTTCCGGCAGCTCCACGCTGCGACCTAACGAGTCAAGACGTCTTGCTAAAAGCACAGAGAACCTTAATGTTTGCGAAACAGCCAGCTTTCCAACGGAGCTCACTGCAGCAACAACTTCGCTCCGTCGTTCAGGTGCTTCTTCATCTTCGCCGCGTATGTCCTTGCGTGCTAATAACACTGCTAGCGATATGTCCAATTCGAATTTCTATCCCAGTACCAATTTTATTGACTTGCCAAAAGATTATAATCCATGTGCGCTACTCCAATCTCTCGAAACAATGGAAACATTCTTTGCACGCACTTTTCCAAAACAAAAGCCAGCATCGAACACTCTGGAAAAGATCATTCACAGTGATATGTTGTTTGATGCACACTCCTCAGAGAACTCATTTACCAACCGCCTCTTCCTCGATGATAATCCGAATGCCAGCATACCGACCGTAACACAAAATAAGCATAAACCAAAAAGTCTACTGGCGCCAAGCCCAACCTATCTAAAAAAACGTTCCATGAAACAGCTTCTCACTGAGAATCGCGAACGTGAGCTTCAAGTGTTGGGTTGTCTAATTGTAGAGCTCTTTGCCATGCCGCGTCTGCGCGCAATGCTCATGAACGGCGTGAACGCCACCACCGAGGAACGTCTGCAAGCGTGTCGCACTGTAGCTAGCTTACACCGTCAGGATATACCGAAGTGTCTACGTTACATTGTCTCACTGTTGCTGCAACCGCAAGTCGCCGTTGTGCTCACCGACAAGGGACTGCCAGCGCCAACATCCACTCAGCTGCTCGAACCAATATTCGCCAATCAATTGATACCGTTTCCCTGTAATTTCTACGCTACCTATGCGCTTATACGTGCTCTGCATCAATTCGATTTGAATTCCTCGCTGCTGGAATTGTGCACACACTTCAATTGTAATGGTCGTGAGTGTGCCAAATACACCGACATGGATCGTCAGCGTGTGCTTTTCGAACGTAAAATAGCCGAGTGCAAAGTGATGTCATGTTGTGCGTATATCGGTCGTTTGTTGGAGCCCATTGGCTATGAGCAATTCTCTCCAGTGGAATTACTGCTGCCGCACATCATTGATTTGCTTTTAGATGAGCAGACATCGATATTAACTGCATGGAATTTATTCGATCCAGTGGCACAAGCGCTCGGCATTGTCAACACACAAAAGTACCTGTTATTGCCCATAATGAAATTGTACGATGTGGAGAGTTTTGAACGCGGCATGATTTCGGTGCGCACGCGCACTGCCGATGCAAGCAGTGCAACCGGTGGACAAGTGCGCTTTTCCATGAGCAGTTCGTTTAAATCGCGCAAGTCGGTTAAGCTTTATCATCACAGCTTCTTGTTGCATTTGATTGTACGCTTCGGTTTGAAATGTTTTCTACACAATTTTATTGCGCCACTAATTGAGGCTGTTGGTGGTTACAAAGAACCGGAAGATGGTAATGGTTTCCATTATCATAGCTCTACGAACAATGGAGGTGGTGGTAGTCGTCGAACGAGTCGCAATTTGAATTATGCCTCTACAGAAGATGACATTTCTTTGACGCTAATGTCAACGGAGGGCGCGGACCAAAGTGTGGATGATACGACGCTGCATGTTAAAGTACCGGGTAAGTTAATTTGTTTTTATTAGAAGCCCCTGCATGAGGGTGTATTCAGGGAATATTCATGTTGTGACAAGCAAGTTCCGTTCTAATACTAAAGAAAAGTTTATCTGCTTCGAAATATCGGCAACTATAGTTGTTGTTGTCATCGCGTCGGCAAACATTCCTGAAGTAATATTGAAGAATGGTGCGGAATTGACACTCCTTAGCGGGATTAAAAATTCATTATGGAAACTACCTCTGATGGCTGTGGGCGTTTCGAGATGTAGAAGTTAAACAGTAGCGGGGAGAGCACACCACCCTGCGGAACCCCCTATTTAATTCTTCTCAGTTTAGATGTTTCTCCTCCGGTCCTCAATTACGCCGCACCAATATGGTCGCCTGGATGCAGTGGTACGCAGATGAGGAAACTTCAGATCTGCCAGAACACTGCACTCCGGACCACGACAGGATGCTTCTTGATATCTCATGTTCTTTCCATCGAACATCTACATAGTGAAACGCTTATGCTCCCAGTTAAGGAGAAAATCACCCTTGCAGGCACTTGCTTGGAGCGGAACCGCCTCCTAGGAACATCAAGAGGTCTTTCCTCAATTCCATCGACGACATCGAACAGTACGCCGACCGGACTTCGGACGCAACTAACTTCCGACAGGTACTGACCGCCATTCACAGTGGAGCTATCAACACCTTCACCGACTCCCTTCCAATGAATGGTGTTCAATATATGTCCTGCATGCAATGAGTCTCCGCATGATACTGCCACCTCTTTGCCTCTTTGCACGCCCTGCTAACCCCATTAATCTAACACCCCTTTCCCTTTGGTCCGACCCCGTCGAAACAGCACGTTTCCTGGGCCTCCCGCTAGATGACGCCGACGACAACCTGGATAACCCTTACCATCCTAACGGGTACTGATAACCGTTAAAACAACAACATCATATCGATGTGAAATTTTGCACAAATTCTTTTCTCAATAAATTGCTTGTTGTCGGAACCCGTATTACACACTGATCGATCAAAATCAAGTTTTTGTATGAAAGCTTTTTTATTTGTGAAGGGTATAATGGTTTCGGTGCAATCGAAGTTAACGTTTTTTTTTTATTGTTTTTCTCTTTTGTAAGTGGATTTGGAAATTTAATTATTTTTGTCTAATTTTTTTCACTACCCAAACTAGCTTCAAACGCCTCAAAACAGGAAGTTGAAGACGTTTTCAGTTTTGATGACGATGCCAACTCGGATCACATCTCGAATTCGGGTACCAGTGAGAATAAGTCGATCGACTCTTTTGACATGCGCCCGACACCTGCCGAAGAAGCTAAAGAAGATTACAACCAAAGTGAAACAGCATCAGAGAAATTGGCGATTTCAGAGATTATCTATGGTTCAAAAATGTCCAGCGCGTCATTGGAGGACGCCGATAAGGTATCCTTGAACAGTCAATGCGCAACTGACTCACCCACCGCACAGCTTGGCGCCAAATCGCCTACAATTGAAATACCTGCCAGCGCCATAAGACGTAGTTATCAATTAAACACCATCGACTGTGACATCGGCTCACGCAAAAGTATCGATTCATTTGAAATTATCACACAAGCCGTGGAAGAGGAGCAGAAACAATTAAAATCGCAACAAAATGCCGCCGACACAACACAACTGTACGCTGAAAACAAAGAGACGAAGACGGAAGAGGAAAGTGAAATGCAAGCACAAGTTGCTTTGGACTCACTGCAAGCTTCGGTAATTTCGAAAATGTCTGAAGCTAAAGCGGCACAAAATAATCGCATCTCCGAAATGAGCGCTGGTAGCTTGATGTGGCTAGCACACCGTTTGGGACCTTCGCTAACTTCGCGTTACATAACACGTAATCTGCTTAAAATGTTGTCATTGTGTTATGTTGGTCAAGAGAATTTGCTACCCGAAACGCATGAGCAAGCTGAGTTGCAAAATTTGAATTACTTTTCCATGTCGGATGCGCATGTTGTGGGCGACCGCAGCGCAGCGCGCGTCCTGGAGTGTCTGATGTCTATAGCGGGTATGACACTTATGCTCAAATGTTTTCCCGTTGTTTTTTATTATATATTTACCATAATTTCACAGCACTGTTCGGCGAGGAAGTCATACTCGTACAATACTTTCCACATATAAGCGAACTGATCGCTTTGGGCTCGAAGCGCATAACACCCAGTCTCGAAGGTGCTATTATAAGCACACTACAATTACTTAAATATCTGGTGCCTTGTCTAATGGATGCCACAATAATGGAACACTTAAAAGTATATTTTCAAAATGAAAACAAATGTTATCAAATATAATTCACACACACTTTTTCTTGATAGGAAACAATACTCAAAAATATGCTCTTGCCAATTGTACGTATACTGGGCTCTACGCGCCTGCTCATGCCCAGCGGCTATTTGGGTCGTTCAGTATTGGCACGTAAATGGTTGGATGCAGTTTATACGCTCTGTGTGCGTATCGGTCCCGATATGTCTAAAGAGCATTTATGCATACCAACCCTGAGACCGTACTTCCTCATTTTCGACAAGGCTTTTGGTATACGTGAGCAATTTGAAAATCAAACTGTGAGCCAACTATCGATATCTCCACCGATAAATTGCTTTGAAAATGATGATGGCGCAAATTCCAGACGTGAGCGTGAAGAGATACGTGATGTATTTAGTCCGGCGCTTGCACACATTTCTTATTTGTCCTTCTTGCGTTTCCTGGGCGAGGCCATTATGCAACGTACCATTTGTAATTTGGAGTTTATCTTGACACTTTGCCATGAATTTGAGCAACCCGATTATAAAGCGCAAATGACAAATGACAAGTCGAACAATGATACGGTTGACAGTCCATCGAAGAGTAGAGATAATTTAACGGAACCGGAGCTGCTGGTGGCCAATAGTTTTGGCACAAACGTTATTGGTAATCGTCTTGAGGTGGTCAGTGGCGGCACGGCAAATCAATCGCAACAAGAAGTCGGTCCCATGGAGGTTTTAGACATGGTCGCCTATAAATTTGAACACATACCAACAGTGCGGCATTTGAAGGGCAATTGGTTGGCTTACTGGCGCCACGAAATTAGTCGTTCGGACAAGGATACCATGTTGAATTTAAAACAAATCAAATTGCAATCTTTCGGCGGACACACAAATTCAGTGCGTTCAATTTTGGCATTGGACAACGAGAACAGTTTCATTTCGGCTTCGAAGGTAAGTGAGATTCATTTATACTAAATTATTATTATTTTTTTATCACTTATCATTTCGTTACCATCATCTGTATACCATTTCATTATGAATTCCGTTATTTTTGTTTATTAGAAAAAACATGCAAAACGAAAAAGTTACTTGAGATGCGTAAATTGTTTTATAAAAAATTTCTGCTTACAACCAAAATCTATTTTATGGTGTTCGTCTTGATGTCTTCCATAAATGGAGAGTTTTACTTTTTAATCATGCTCCAAATGGTTTTATGTCAGATAGATTTGCGAAGATTTAACCATTTTTTACTAAGAATCGTTTTCGAAATATGTTTAAGCTCCATGGAAAGAACGCAAACTCGATCAAAGGGGTATTATATAATAAATCCCTTTTTTTTATAATTTTTTACATTGAAAAAATAAAACATTTGATACGGTGTTAATCCATTTATACTCAATATCATTTTTTCTGCCTAATTTGTTAATGGTTTTTAGGTCATGACTCAATAAAAAGCCAAAAAAGAACAAAATATGAAGATCGAGCTTGCAGTTCTTGTCTTTGACTGAATATAAGTTTCAGAAATCTTAAAAATTTGTAATGATATATTTGCCGGCGATATCGAAAAATCATCACCTGTGATATATTCATTGTATATTCGATCCAAATATGTGGAACTTGACACTTCGCGATAGTACAAAGAAAATCCGTTACGTCATTCATGTCATTTTGATTCCCGAGAAACGAAGATTCGTCTTCCTTTTTTTCAAACAATGTTAGATCTCCAAAAGTACAGCCCTTGGCCGGAGAAAATCCGGGTCGATTCCGATAACGTATTTAGAACCGGCTGTTGTGAGAATTGTTTCTTTTTCTCTCTTCATGGTTTCATAAAAGAAAAATTTTCCGAAAAATCGCATTCGACAGCTCCTTAAGGCTTGTCACAAACACGATGATATTGAACTGGCCAACTTCTGCGGTTTGTTATATAGAACTCTTTAAAAATATAGTTCAGTATCTTTAATTAAGTTCTTCATGAAACTGAAACGTAGAGCTTTCCGTTAAGCTTGCGAATGAATTTTTTATTTATTCATTTTGAAAATTTAATTTTGTATTAAATTTTCGTTTTAAAGTTAAAGTGCATTAACAAACATCAAACATTGATTAACAAAAAATGCATTTCACACATAAAACATCATCAACAACCATATAAACAAAAATGTTAATATAAAACATTGGCGAAAAGAGAGTGGAAAGTGCAAAATGAATGCAAATTTGTTTCAGGATAAAACCGTTAAACTATGGTCGTTACGCAGCGAAGGCGACGGACGCAAGATGACCTCCTGTCAATTCACCTACACAGCACACAAAAAATCCATACACTCACTTGCTTTCCTCGAAGCCTCCCGCCTTGTGGTCTCCTGCGATTCCGGTGTGCACATCTGGGATCCGTTCATCGGACGTCCGTTGGGTGTGCTTGATGCGCCCAAACACAATCCAATAACCGTTGTTAAAGCACTGCCCTCACCAAGTCCACTTATTTTGGCCGGCACTGCTGAATCTTCGGTGAAAATAATCGATACACGTTGCATGCAATATGTGAACGAGTGGCGTGTGAGCAACGCCACAACGCAGAGCAATACGACAGTACGTTGTTTAACGGTTGCACCATCGGGCAATTGGCTAGCCGTGGGACTATCGTCGGGCAGTATTGTCATGTTGGATACGCGTACGGGTTGCATTTTGAACGCTTGGCGTCCAATGGAATGTGATTTGCTGCAGCTAGCGGCACCTAACGACCAGCAGTTGATCAGCTCAGCACTGGACCATAGCTTGGCGGTTTGGCATGCCACAGATGGTATATTGCACTATCAGCTGAAGTAAGTATTTCTTTGTTTGTTTAATACTACTATATTCCATTTAATTATTTTGTGTATTTGTAGACCACCCGCCGAGCCAGCGCACTTCCTCCAAACCATCGAATCTGAGTTGATTTATGCGACCACAGGAAATCGTATTGGTATTTATGCGGATATTGGCAGTTCGCACGCCACCCACACAGTGACGAAATTGCGCGCAGAAACATTCCGTGGTGTGCTCACGTCGTTGGCGGTTTTACCCTTGAATCGCACCTTTTTAGCCGGCAATGAAAGTGGAAATATTGTGCTTTTATGTTAGTTCGTAAATGTTTTTAAAGACACAAAAACGAAAATCAAGTATTGATTTGCAAAATTAACCAAAAAAAAAAAAATCGAAATTATTAGCACTTTTATGTAAGTACTATACATACTTACATATATGGTAATGGTAGTACGCAGTAGTATTCGTTTGTTATTGTTTAAGTGTGTGATTTTCTTTTTAAAAAATACCAAATTTCTGTATGCACAGTTTTACGCGTAAAAACCATGCCTCCATACAAATGTTACAAATTATCGATAATTAATTTGAAGAGTTTTTGTGTAAACATTCCAATTATTTGACTTTAACATGCGAAAGTTATACATATAAACTCTTTAGGCTATTAAGTATAAGCAAAATAGAGTATACGTTTAATATTGTATTTTAATCGATAACCAAAAGACAAGTAAAATATACATACACAAACATAAAATATAAAATAAACTGTTTGCAAAAGCTTTTAAACATTTAGTTTACATATTTTTATAGCCGCCGCCGTGTAAACGTTAATACGCGATTCTCCCTCAAATAATATTTGACACACATTTTGATTTTAATTTTTGTAGAAAACGGATTGTTGTCCTGGCTTCAAGGGTTACATGGGTTTCCTCGAGCAAAAAACAGCCTATGTATTTTCATTATTTTTTCATAAAATAAATTTAACATTTTATTCAAACTTTGTATTATTACAACGATATATATTTTATAAAGATTTTGTGAAATTATAAAGGAAAATATTCAAAATTCGTTCATTACGATGTTAGTTCTGGCAGGCCCTCGAGAAAAAATCCTTTCCTATGAAGTAAAAAGAAAAAAACACTTGTTTTTATTATTTTTATTAAAACCTTAAACTAGATATTGAACGAAGAAAAAGTAAAGAAAGTGAATACTGTATTTTTGGCATTCGTTTTTACAAACAAAAAAAATGCTAAATTTTTTGAAAATTTCTCGATGTTTTTTTTTTATAATTGTAATGGAAAAAAATTCTTCGTTCACCTTTTAAATTACGTATATTTTTTTTAAGAAATGTTCTTGGCGAGAAATCTTGACAACCGATTTTGAAAACACACCTTAAAAATACGAAAAAAAAAACCTTTTAAAATTTTAAATGACTACTGATCTCGATCACGTAAATTTTCTCACCTGTATCGCCGAAACTATCATATCATATCGTATCAATTTGAGCAATAGGATAATATTCCAGAGAGGTTAAACCTATGTATGTAACTCCTTAAAAAATTAAAAATTTTGCAGAAATATTTTTCTATTAGCAGTTTCCACTTTAGTAGGCAGCGGTAAAATTTATTTATTACATAAAAAGATGCCAAAACTTATACAACTCTCCATTTTTCCGATAACATCAAGACGAACATCATAAATTTCTCTCAATGTTGATATACCAATATATTAACTCTTATAAAATAACACCAAATATTACTTTTTTTTGTAACTCTCAAAATTAAGAAATCGAAAATCATTCTCCGTTCTTAGCTGTTGAAATGAGTACTATTTTTATAAAAATATATTTCTTTTTAGCAAAACAGGTTTCTTTTTGAAAATTACGCTTCATTGTATATTTATAATGGGTTTTTAGAGGATACGATTTTTTTAGAAAATATGTTTTTTAATCTATAAATTATGTTTATTTGTAGAAAATACTTATATATCTTTTAAAAAAAATCTGAGTTTTTTAGAAAATGAGTTTCTTTTTCAAGAATAAATTTTTTTGGAGCATAATAGAGTTCTTCGTAGAAAATGTGATTCTTTTTCGAAAATAAATTTCTTTTAAGAAAATAAGTTTATTTTTAAAATAATATGTTTATTTGTTAGAAAATAGGTTTCTTTTGAAAAAACAGTTTCCTTTTCAGAAAATAAATATTTTTTTTCGGAAAATAGCTTTTTTTTTGAAAAATAGATATTTTTTTGGAAAATAGATTTCTTTTTAGAAAATAGATTTTTTTAAATGGGTTCCTTTTTAGAAAATAAAAGTCTATATCGCCATTTGATCCAGCTTAGAAGTAGATTTTCATTTGTGCTTCTGGGCCACCCTGATAAATGTATACATATATGTATGTATGTATATGTTAGTATTTTCCGTATTTTGTTCCTCAATGAGCTTCGTAGTAAGACATAAATATATAAGTGTATTCATGTATTTATTTATACATGCGAGGAACAAGTTCACCGAAGTTCCTGCAAGTGGCACTAAAGCGAGTCAAGTTGTTTCTTTGCCTTATTTTGTTTTTGTTCAAGCAATATAAAATCCCATATGCGGTCTTACAGCAAAAGCAGGATGATCAACAGCTGCGATGACTAACATACATACATACATATGTACATATGTATTTATTTATAAAATGCATTGATAGGGTTCGGTTTGCAGTTGCTAAGCTCTCATGTGGATAACTATCGATATGCCTACAAATATACTTATAAAAGTATATACATACATATGTGCATGCATGTATACACACTCGTGTACATATGTATGTATATTTATGATATGCTTGATGGAGGATCAACACAGGCGAAACTGTTGACTTCTACTTTCAAGTTTTTTTCCACTTGTGTCTTAGCCTTCTTTGCCAGCATCATTTTGTGCACTTCTTATTTTATTTATTGTTTTTTATGAGTTTGATTACGGAAATTTTTTACACATGGACCACATGTAAGCATGTACATACATATGTATGTGTTCGCCTGCATGCATGCACTTTCTCTGGAGTTCTTGCACAATACTTCTGTTGGCCTGTTACTCTTAGGATTTGCAGAGGACAATAGTGCGTCTAAATTTTGTGACCCACTCACCACAAAGCAAGTAGTTGGCAGTGATAAGTACGCGCTGCCCAATCTTTAAGGCATTCAAAGTCATCTCAGCCAGTATCAATAGCACTTTTGGGGGTTGTTTGTGGAGTTGCATCAGGAGTAATTTTAAATTATTCCATCCATGTAAATATATTATATGTGTATGTATGTATAATTGCATATACATATGCAAGTATGTTTAGTTGTAAATATATATGTATGAATCTTCGTATTTTGCTTCGCTCTTATAAATAAGTACGCAATTCAATTTTGCGTGGAAAAGTGTTTTTGTGCGCCTTCGCCTTGAGTTCATGTGATGTACATAGGTACTCAGCCTTAACTTAAAGAAGGTAATTGTTGCATACTTTTGTCATGCCATCACTTGCCCTTTTAGGTGTAGTAGTAGTCCGAAGTTAATACAAAATGGTATGATATTTGTATAGCCTGAACAGGATATATTAGAAAATTTTTAACACTCAGAAGGAAACGTCGAAGATCCTATAAAAACTTCGTTCTGGATACTGTAGCACGTTAAACTCCTACTTATCCCGAATTGACCCCGATTTACGAGGTGTGTTCAAGAAGTATCGCGAATTTTGTGTTTTTTCAAAACTTTTTTATTTATTCATGAATATCTATTTTGTCCCCTTCAAAGTAATCCCCATGAGATATTATACACTTGTGCCAACGGGTTTTCCGAATCTTCGAAGCACTTCAAAAAATCATTATTTTTATCTTCTTCAGCTCCTCCTTCGATGCCGTCTTTATCTCGTCAAGAGAAGCGTAACGTCGTCCTTTCATCGGCCTCTTCAGTTTAGGGAACAAGAAAAAGTCACGGGGGGCCAGATCTGGGGAATACGGTGGCTGCGGCATCATTAGCGTGTTGTTTTTGGCCAAAAAGTCGCGCGCAAGCAACGATGTGTGTGAGCAGGGGCGTTATCGTGGTGCAAAAGCCAATTTTTGTTCTTCCACAAATCCGGGCGTTTCTGGCGAATTGCTTCGCGCAAATTGCGCATAACTTGCAGGTAATATTCCTTATTGACCGTTCTTCCCTGTGGCAAGACCACGCCCCTGCAATTTTTTGAACACACCTCGTATCCAATATATGTCCTGCGTGCAATGAGTCTTCGCATGACACTGGCCACCTCTTTGCATGCCTCACCAAACCCACTCATCTGACACCCCGTCTTTCTTTGGTCCGACGCCGTCGAAACAGCACGTTTTTTGGACCTTCTGTTGGATGACGTCGACCTAAACTTAGCTAATCCTTGACATCCTAACAAGGTACCTTATACCCGTTACAACAACATGTCCGATGTCGATGTCCGTCTCTTTGTCTGTCCACCGGCTCATTATTTGCCGGAACTGCTGATATCGGACCTCTATAAGAATCAGCTGTCATACGATTTATTATTCAATATAGTCGTACCGATTATAGTGACCTTCTAAGATATTCGTAGCCATTTCCGTAGTACAATTTGTCTTACGCTTCAGTCTCGGTGATCAAATCTTTATTGTCCTTAAACTTCTTTCCAGCGAGCATTTTTAGAGTTCTAGCAACAGGAAACTGTACCTAAGGGCCTAATTCTATACGCCTATATGTTTCTCCAAATGTTCGATTAATCGCGTACTTTCTACTCAGATAGCCTTCACTGAACTCCAGAACTGAATGTGATAGACTTGTTTTATCCGTTGTGCCTTATCGGCGTAAGAATTCACTGGATTATTGTACAGTTTTAAGGTCATATTCATTAATCCTCGTCTCGTCACCAGTAATGGTGCATTTGATGAACATGAGGTCCTTAGCTACATTGTCAAGTATCTTTTTTTTATTTTTTGAGCTCTTTTTGCAAAAAACGTATGTTTTTTGGAATAATTCTAGCATTGACCCGCTTCAAACCCAAAACATTTACTTACAAATGTGTTGAGTCGATCCGTAAGAGATGTGGAAATCCTCTGCTATCTCTCTGATGCAGACATGACGACATTCAAGCGCAATTTTCTGTAACTTTTTGGATGTTATCGTCACTAAGATAGGTAAATGGGCGATTCGCGTGAGGCAAATTTTCGATGACTTCATGACCTTCACTAAATGCTTTATGTCACTCAAATACTTTTGTTCGTGATAAAGTACATATTTGAACGGCTCCGTTACCATGATTCCATTGAATACATGAAATTTGAAGCAAATTCGTGGTTCAATCTTTTTTCCATAAGAAAAATCAGCCAGACACACCTTTCATGTTCTAAACACTAACACACTTATAGACATATGTACATATGAAGATAAAACTTCTTCTTCTTCTTTATTGGCGGCGTAGGAACCGCTTACGGTTATAGCCGACAGCGCGCCAGTCGTTCTTTCTCTTCGCTGCCAATTCCAAGTGAAGCTAGATCCTTCTCCATCTGGTCCTTCCTCTGCTTACCCCGGAGCTTCATCCATTCGGAAGAGTCTTTTAATTCGCTAAACTTTGTCAATTTCGTCGTATACCTCATACAGCTCATCGTTCCATCGACTGCGGTACTCGCCGTTGCCAATGCGCAAAGGACCATAAATCTTCCGCAGAACCTTTCCCTCGAAAATTCGCAACGTCGACTCATATGTTGTCATCGTCCATGCCTCTGATCTCGAGATCAAACTTCACATAAACATAAAGGAGAGTTGTGTCTAGGAAAAACTGTTAATCCATTCGATTTGCCCGCGCAGTTTACATTAAACAACCGAAGTCATATTTGACCAAATTCTACATCCCCACGCATTGCTCGTCAGTCGTTCCTTGTGAGTTCTAAACTTGCACTGCCAAGTTCTTTTGCATATTTATTGGGTCAGCTATCTCGTTAGACTTCATTTTTCCATCAGCCAAAATTATGTGGATTTTTTTTTAATCTCGTTCGTAACTCTCTTTTGTAAGTTAATTTTATTCGTTATCTTCCCGACTCATATTCTGCAATCTATAATACGCACTTTTATGTTATTTTCAGTATTGTTTTTCTGGATGCGTAACGACTGTCTCGAAAAAAAAATTAGTAATTGAGGATCTCTAAAACTCTTTTTGTTTGCCTCTGTTATCCCTTTGTTTTTATGAAAAACTTCATTTTATAATATGTATATAATAATTCAATTTTATATTTTATAATAATTATTATTCTTTTATTGATCACTTAAGAAGTCCTTAGACACCGTAAAAGCAGATATTATTTAAATATAACGACTTAACATAATACATAACATTGACCCGAGGACATAACATGAACTTAACATACATATGTATGTACATGTAACGTCTCTGTATTACCGATTTACTTATAGCTAATTTTATTTTATATTACCTGGTTCACTTTATGTGAACATAGGACATGTTGGGTGCGCTCAAAGTTAGCAACAACAGTTCGTTTAGTACCCCATTTAACAACCGACTTTCCTTGAAGAAATTAACGTTAAGCTCGGTAACGTGCACCCCAATGTTAGTTATTTAGTAAAAAAACGACTATGGATGCTTATTTATTATTAACAAAATTAAAATTACATTTTAAATAGATTTTTATAAAATTTATAATTAATATAAAATATTAAACATTTGGAGCAAATTAATAATGAGTATTAAAATAAATCAAGTATTGGAGCTAAAAAGCAATGTAGATTATATCTTTTTTATAATTTTATATTAAAAAATTAATAAATAAATTTTAAAATTTATGTAATAATTATATATTTACGTTTATTCAAAATAAATAAGCTAAATAAAATGCTCAAATAAATCTATTAAACTTTCTCCCCCATACACCAAACAGCTCGAGTGAAAAAATATTTCACAACAATAATGCGATGACGACGTTGAGAGAGAAAAATCGCATGATGGAATTTTGGGAATCTGAAAACTTCAAAGAATTGTTGCATGATATGCCATTTATACCAGGGCAACATGGTCAGCAGCAGCGAGAGTCCCATTGCATGTAGCAGTGAAGCACTATGTCAAACTCGTGTACTCATGTATAATGTGTGGAATTTCAAGTCTCTACGTACCGGCAAATGAATGAATGAATGTCATGGCACGCAAAGGAATGCGAGTGCAGACACACACGCATTAAAGGTAAGTAAATGTTATTGGACCGGTATGTCATAATGGTTTTGTTGGCTTTGTGAAGCATTGTTGTTGCGTGTAATTTGTATAAGCACGAATTGGCTTGCATGTATATAGCATGAAATATATTTTTGTATATTTTATTGCATGCGAAAGATTCAGTGGTTTTGCTCGCCCGCAATGCGTTGTAAAGAAAATATAGAAAAAAAATTAAAAAAAAGTGAAAAAATATTAAAAAAAAAAACGAGAAAACTAAATAAAAAAAAATTAAAAAAGTAAATTGCATCGGCCGGGAATCGAACCCGGGCCGCCCGCGTGGCAGGCGAGCATTCTACCACTGAACCACCGATGCTTGTATTCCACTCTTTGTAATTTGTTTACTTGTAACACATGTTTGGCATTTGCCCATGTTTTGAAATTTAATCGCCATGTCTCTCATCGCAGTATTTAGCTAAGTCGCACAACAACACTTTAGCAGCCAGTGTAAATATGGAAGGCAATTATGTGTAACTGTAGTAGGGTAGGCGTCACAATGTTATTTGCATGCAAAACGCCACGTGCTTTCATTAATTACTCATATTTTGTTAAAATTTATATTTATAAATAGAAATTTTATTTTTATTACTTTAAATTTGACTTGAACCTGCGTATTTCACGTTTTTACAAACAATTACCAGCTTCTTACAATAATTTTAAACTGAAAAAAGTATACATATATAAAAGAAATTAATTTTAATATTTAAAATAATACGTATTTTCACTAATAATGTTCTTTTTTTTTACTAAAAAAAATAAAATTTTTCATACACAAATTTTTAAAGATTTAATTCCGTAGAAAAAACCCGTCCGATCACCCTAGCGTGCGCTCTGCTGCACTCACACGCTCGCACATACATGCAGGCTGCGCTGCCCGCAAATTTGCGGCAGCGAAAAGGCAGCGAGTTGCCTACTTACTGGTTCTGGGCGCCTAGTACCAAACGATTAAATTCAGTTTAACCATCCACCGAGCAATTTGCGCTGCGCCGACGTCGACTGCGTATATTAACTGCGACCACGTTAACAGGCAAAATGCACATTTTAGACACTGTCAATGTGAAATAAATACGGAATACTCACTTTTTGCAAATTTTCCAATAAAATTAGTCCAACATCGTGCTTTATTTTTTATTTATATTATTTTTTGTGTAAATTAAATAAAATTGTGATACTTTTTTCGCATTTATCTATGCATACACATACTGTGTACTTTTATCTATAGCAGAAGCAACACATTTTGCCATGGTAAAGTGGCACGCGTTAGCTATTCATTCAATTATATTCATTGTCATCTGTAAGAGCATACGCTGCGGGTAAGAACACCACACACACATGCTCCATGGCGTACTCTGGCCGCGTGTGCAAGTCAACAGCCGGTGTGCACATATTGGTATACTATATGTACATATCTAATAAATTTGTTTTGCTCTCGTATCTAACAGCTTTCTATTGGATTCGTTGTGCGGATACTGTTTGGTGCTGAGCTGTGCGTCGCGCTATTATTCCTGTCAGCTTGGTAAGAATGTTTGTTGTCGTGTCTGCGAGGCGACAGCGAAAAAAGCAGCAGGCTAGCTAGATAGACACTATGTAGACAAACAAAACGCGCATCCGTCAAACGTTTTGGGCGTCGTTGGCACAAGCAATCTGAGTGGACATGATGATGATAGCTCTTTTGTAGCGGTGACCAATGAATGGCGCGTGCAAGCTGAGAGGTTGGCGTTGTGATATGTACACATGAAGAATCCAGCAAACAGGAATTGGCAATGAAAATTCAAACGTTGTGCGGTGTGAAGGATTAGCTCCCAATTTTTACATATTTACTTATAAATATTATTGTTTAGATACATAAACTTATGTATATACAATACATTTTTAATTGGTGATTTTTAGGAATTTTTCAAATATTGTGAACTTTAAATAAAAAAGTGTTAATCAATTAATACATTAATACCAAGAAAACTTCTATCCGTCACGCAAACATATGACAAATAGATTGAAATTACATACATTCATATTGTATACATATATAAATATTAAATACAGGATAAAATTAATTTAGGTATGTTAAAAGCTTATCTTATCTCTACTAGCTAATAAAACCTTGTTTTGGAAACAAATTGTGTTTGTGCATTAAAATACAATTTAGTGTGGTTAATATCTACATACAATAATTAACTTAAAAATTTAGTTTTTTTTTCAATTAAAGAAATTTTAAATTCTTCACAGGATTGTTTGTAAATATTTTTAAAATTAATTTATTATGAAAAACATTAGATAAAACTGCCGGAATTAACCCAAATTAACTATTTCCTTTAAAACTCCAAATTTGTACGTAAATTTCATTCTTTTTTTAATTTTTGATAAAATTTTATTTATATTAATTTTTAATGTAAAATATTGAAATAATAAATAGTAAAAAAAAAAATCGAAAGTACTTAAACGAACTTTTAGCGATAGAAACTTAAAGTTTTTAAATATTTACTGAAAAATAATATTAAAAAGTTAAAACAAAACTAATAAAAACTTAGATTTAGATATTTTAAATAAATTTCTATAAATTGGCAATAATTTCAACGAAATTTGGAATCACATTTTTATCTTCAGCTACAAAATTATGATAAATGACTAAAACCTAATAAATAAAATTATAATTTTTAAATGAAATTAAGAAATCTCAAATTCTCATTGCGTTCAATTCAACAAGTATTTTCCACGATTCTTTTTCCAAAAAATTTGGTATACGAAAAAATTAAAAACAAAAAAAAATTATTTTTTTTTTTAATTTTAAATTAAAAAAAAAATTAAAAAATTGAATTAAGTAAAAAAATGTAAATAAGAAAATGTAAATTAAAAAAGTGAAACTTATCAAAAAAGAATAAATAAAAGAAATTCAAAATTTAAAGAAGAAAAAAAATGTTAGATAAAGGAAAAGAAGTTGTATAAGAAATTAACATTAAAATAAAACCAAAAAAATAAACAAATTAGTAAATGTATAAATTCTAATATAAAGTAGATTAATATAAAAATAATAATATACCGAAAAATAAATAAATATTTTGCGTCTTACATATTTAGGTAACAAAATGTATGTAACCTCTGGCT
Organism: Bactrocera zonata; assembly: GCA_037783105.1. Classification (NCBI taxonomy): domain Eukaryota; kingdom Metazoa; phylum Arthropoda; class Insecta; order Diptera; family Tephritidae; genus Bactrocera; species Bactrocera zonata. The sequence continues at coordinate 92,478 of JBAWJQ010004736.1, forward strand.
GCGTGAAACAATATTATAATAATTATCATCATTGCTATTCAATAAAAATATATGCAAATCTTTTAGCGGAAATCTCCATAGGACAACGTTGCATTTGAGCTTAATTTCATTTCTGCTACTATTATTATTTTGCTTTTTGTAATTTTTTAAACCATGTTTGTTAAACCAAGAAACATTAAAAAATAATTAAAATTATATAGAGCATAAAATAGTATTTTTTGTTGTTTACATTACTTGACATAATTATTTTTGTTGTAGCAGCTAACAAACGCACAAAAGTTAGTACAACCGTCGATAACTCAACGAAAAGTCATTATCACAACTCACAGCGCCCAATTCATTGCACATTACTTCATATATACATATGTATATAATACATTTATCTCACTAAACTTTGTTCACTTGATTTGACTGACAGCAATAGATAAACTAATAATTTTATGTTTAAAATAAGTTTTCCATTATCATTATCTTAAATTAATTTTCTAAGTAAATAAAAAGAATTGTTTAGTTACCTCCTTCACTGGCTTTGGCTTCTTGTTCGGGGTGCTTAGCACGCACGTGTAAACCCAATTCCCTCTTGTACTTATAATAACGGTCGCAATAGTCGCACTGAAACACTTTCCGATTGGGATTATGCAAATCCATATGTGTGTTCAGCGAGTTAATCGAACTGAACATGCTGAAGCAGACGCGACATAATTTCGATGGATATTCACTGGGATCATGCTCATTCTTCATATGTTCGATTTGTTCGCATGAAGTACTTAGCACACTTGGGCATAGGACACATTTAAATGTGCCCTTGGCAAAGTGACGGCGGCGAAAATGCTGTGTGAGCACACCTAACGTGGTCGAACGATGTTGACAGAGAATACAAATGAACGATTTGTATTGCATATGTGTTAGCTTGTGTCTTTGTTCGGCCAGGATGCCGCCACTTATATTAACACTACACTGTTTGCAACGTTTAAAACCATCCGATGTGGCTTCAATATTCAGCTGATGTTGTTCGAAGAAACTATGCGCACCGTTTATGTGTAAATGCCATTGTTCGGATGTGTCGAAGGGCTCATTGCATTCGGGACATGCATATGAAATGTAGGCATTAAATTCATTAAATACCGCAGTTTTAACGCTCGGTATTGCCATGGTTGTACGCGACACCTTTGATATATCCACAGCGGTTACTTTCAAAGGATCAACCTCCTCACCAGCTTCTGCGGTTGTGTTGCTATTCTCATGTGTCTGCTGACCGGCAATCACAGCCTGATGATCATCCAGTAGATGTGAGCGCATTGTTTCAAAATATAGAATGTTTTTATCACATAGACGACAACAGAAACATGTAGCGTTAATTTCACTTAAATAGTGCTTAATCATAGTTTTTTTGTATACGATATTAAAATATTTTTTGCACGTTTTACAATTCGCCGCATTTGTTTGATGAATTGTGAAGTGTTCGCGAAAGTTGTTATGAGCTTCGTTGAAGTGACGCGTCAGCATTAGATTCGATTCGAATTCTGTATCCGGGCATAATGGACAGCTTATACGTATGAACTTTGCGAAGTCATTATCATCTGTAAGTACAACACTAATACATCTGTTAGCGTCTGCATTATCATTTTCACTTTCGGAGTCTATCCGTTCACTAGACGAATTTGCTCCTTTCCCTTTTACATGTGAGACAGTATCGCGTTTATTTTGTATTTTGGCTCTCTTAATATCAATTTTTGTTTCCATGCCTTTGGACGCTATACGCTTATTTGCTTGCGGCTTTTTTATTTCTTCCGTTTCGTCGAATTCCGTTGGTGCAACAGCACAATCACCACAATGAGCTTTCGCCTTTTCAACTTCGATGAAATATTCCAAACAATATCTGCATTGATAAGGCTTAAATGGCAGATGTACAAATCGATGATCTAAACGCCTTACATATGTCGTCTTTACCTGACAAATTAAACACTCTACTAAATTACCCTTTGCTTGTTTCATCTGTAAACCGGTAAGTGTTGTCATTTCATGGTATTTACTTATATGCCAACGCCAAGCTTTCATTGTTGGCACTTCAAAGTTGCATTCGGGACAAAATTTCTTTATAATCTTTTCAAATGTTTTAGGATATTTGCTGTGCGCTGTGCTTTCAAAATCACCATCATTATTTTCTTCCACTTTACTTGTATCATTCGGACATTTATGTTTAATAGCTAGCAATTTGAATTTAAATTGTTCGTCACATAGCATACACCAAAAACTATCGTACGGAAAATGTTCTCTAGCATGTTCTGACATTAAACTTAAATCCAGTTTTTCTACAACGAAGCTTAAACATTCGTTACAACGGTATGTTTCGCGATTACTATCAACGTTATCAACACTGAGCTTATCAAAGCCAAGTCCAGCAGGCTTATCTAAACCATGTATATTTGTTGTATGCACTTTACAAACTGTTGGTTTTGCAAATTTTTTACCACATTTAGGACATAAACGGCCCATTTTATTTAAGCGCGTCTTCAAAATCTTTTGGTCATATTTATCCACTGTTTTAATCGTATCAGTTGCATTTTTTGAACATTGATGTTGCCTTGCCTGCTCTTTAAAACGAAATCGCTCTTTACAGAAGACACATCTGAAACTTTCATAGGGCAAATGTAGTCGCGCATGTTCCAACATAGCTTTCAAATTTTTCTCATTAATCGTAAAATTTTCACATTGGGTGCAACGAAATACATCTTCAGTGCTACCGTTTGTTTCGCACACTACAAAGCCAAGCCCGTATGGTTCATGCATGCCATGCATTCTATTCATGTGTCTCGTTAAGGACGAAGGCGTTGTATATGTTAGATCGCATTTAGGGCAAAAAGTATCCATATTGGGTATGGGAATTTCTCTGGGATATCTTGACTCTGAATGATAATAAATATATAAATTAGTTATTAATATATGTGTATAGGTAGATATTAACCTTACCTTTCACTGTTTCAACAACCTCCACATCCATACAATCATGTCCTGGTATGTCGGTTTCGTAAGCGAAAGATGTATTGCAAATTTTACAGAGTAAAGGATCATAAACGGTATGTATACGCGCGTGCACTAGCATTGTATTTAAATCCAAATCGCAGGTGAATTCTTCGCATATCGTACATTCATAGACTTCTGAAGCACTTTGATTTGCTATCTTTTTAAAATCCAATCCCGATGGTTTGTTCATGCCATGTTTTATATACATATGCCGTTTGCAATGGAATAACTTACCATATGAATTTCCACATTTTAAACAAACATGACGAATATGTTTCATGTAGTCTCTCTTCAGTTCGACTGGTTCTTGTTGCATATTTTCTAAAAAATATTAAACATAACAATTTTATTTTATTATAAATTATTTAAAAATTATTGTTAACTTACTTTTTGCCAACTTATTTCTACGGCCTTTCGCATTTAATATAGTATGTGAATTGGCGCAATTCTGCAAGGCTTTACGTAGTTCCTCACAAATGTGTAAGCGTATATAGTCAAATCGACGAAAACTTTCATCGCAATATTTACATTTGTACGCGTGCTTTCCATTAAGTTCGCCTAAATGCAACATATAATGTTCGCGTAAATTTGTTAATGTCCGACTGGATGTACTTTTGCGATAAATGGTCGGGCATTGAGTACATTTGTACGAAATATCATTATCTTCGCCAACTGAAATCACCTCTTTGAAGCTCAGTTCTTCCACCGACTTGTCTGCAAATTTTTCAAATACATGCGCACGTAAGCTAACATTTGTGGGAAACTCTTCGCCACAATCTAAGCAAATAAAACATGTTCTATCGTCAATAGTCTTTTCATGTTCCTGAAACATATGCTTTCGCAAATACCATTGTGATGAGAATTCTTGCTGACAATATGGACATAAAGTTAACTCAATACTTTTTGTTGTCATATCCAATTTATCGGAATGCACTTGACGCAAATGAAAATTCATGCTTGGATGTGTTTTTGTTCTCCAATCACATAATTTACATTTTAAAAACAGACTAAATGGCATATGCGAGATTTGATGATCTAATAGTTTGTTAAAATCTGGAGTGGCCGTTTGAAAATCACAAATTTTACATTTTGCACCTACTTCGTTGTATTTGAATTGCAAATCTTCCGGAGTAGCTAAATGATGTATGTAATTAATATGTTTCTTCCAACAATGTGCAGAATTAAACTCGGAATCACACATAGGGCATTGTCTCAGAACATATTTTCCATAAATATAGTTGGCGCTTTTTATACACATTTTCTTTTTTGCATCCAAGTTGTGTAAAATTGGAAATGAACGGTTCACGTCACGTTCACATTCAAAACTGTTTTCAGAGGCTGAATCGTAATACTCTTCATTATCAGCATTGGAGATAGTATTGGTATCACTCTCATATTCATCTGATATAAATTCTGCGTCTTTTTTCAGATTTACCTCAATATTCCATTTATTGTTAATAACTTGTTTATTGGGTAAATCATGTGTCGAAATTATTGGCTCTTTATCCATGTTTAAAGATTATTTACTAGTTAAGTAAGATATAAAAGTTATTTACAGTTAACTGAGGTTGGTGTGTTTATGTGCTGTGGTCTTATCAGGAAGAACTGCATCTGAACAACTGCATTCACAGAGTGCTTTACAGGCCAAGTTTACAAGAACCATAATATTCCTTATCTTATCGCTTAAGTTTTAATGCATACAAACTTATTTTAAATACGAAAAATTATATTTTGTTTCTAAATACTTGTCGCAAATAAACTCGACTTGTCACAAATTTTGGTGAAGTAATAAACATAACAAGTCGACCGACTTCTCGATTATTGGTTATCGAAGTTCGAAAAAACATCGATTACCCTCAAATTGAGAATAATAATTACAACCAAAACTTATTTAAACGAATTCAGTGCACGTTAAATCCATAGTTGTAATATAATCTAATTATATATGGAAATATTTATTAACGTTTTTAAATATTATTTACAAATATTGAGCGTCCAACCATATCCAAAATATTAGATATCAAATGCAACCCTGTCACATCCAGCATTATTTTTGTACGTCACTATAAAGTAATCGTATAAAAGTAACGAGTGCGAAAAATTTTCTACCGTGTCTGCTCCGGTCGGAGAGCTGACTGATAAAAAAATATTGTTATAAAATTATCTCACGTAAATTTCTACAATATCTTAATCCGCTAACCATGGATCTGAATTAACTAAAATAATTTTTTACGACGGGAACACTACGTACACGGCATTTTGGGTGAGGCTTTTTGCTTGCACTCATACACAAGCACGCTTCGTATACATTCGGTACGTTGTTTCTCAAAATCGACTTGCCTGAAGCGTAGTATTTCAGTGCTATTACGTTTTTAGAAAAAGGTTATTTAATAGTGTACAATCTTCATAGTAAATTTTGTGTTTGGATGTTGAGATTCTAATCTACCTAGAGGATGTGATTCGACCCCAGGAAATGTTTGTTTAAAAATAATCTATATAAAATGCCTTTTGGATATCGTATTAATTTTTTTTATGTGCTCATAGTTGTGTATGTTTTGGAAGAGCGGACAGAAAACATGTATGTAGCATGGTGATTAACAGCTGTCAGAGTATATCAGCTGTTTATTAGGCATTAATTGAGAATTAACAGTGTTGTATTATAGAAAAGTATCAATAATATTGATTCTTTAAAATTCGGTACACATTTTTCGTTTTCATTATAGGGTAAAACAACAGTTCATTAACAAAAAAAAAAAATATATATACATATATACGTATATACAAATATCCGTATATATATGAATAAAATACAAATTAATGTATATTTGGTAGTTAGAAATTTCTGTCATCTATATAATAAATCTAGTGGAATTTTTGCTTTGCTTTTACAGAATTCTGGTTTGTTACTGCTTGGTCACAAAGCGCACAGTTTCTTCCTTCAATAGTAGGGAGTTCTTATATATGAACTTCTGTTTTGTGCCCTAAAGTCATACATCTATACGAGGCAGAGGCCAAAAAACCCTTGTCGTTGTATGCAAGTCATGCCCAACAGCAACGACTTTTCCACAGAGCACTCCGGAAAGATATCCAAAAATATATCGGCGATCAGCAATTTATTTTCAACCGCCATGGCCACGACTAAAGCCCCAGAGGCACAGCCCACAAGCAATTCTACTAAAAATTCTGAAAATTCATTAATTAAACACCAAGGGCAAAAATGGCATCAAGTCTTTGATTTTGATAAAATGTTAAAGCAAGTACGAGCTACTGTTTCCGACAAGCAACATCATCGTAATAAAGGCGATAATAGTTCATCATCGAATAATAATGGGAAAAATTCTACGACCAATTCAACAGCTTCATCGTCAAAGGCCAGCGGTTCGTCTAATTCCAAAAGTGCACGGTCTATACGTCAAGTGCAACGTTTAAGCGGTAACGATATGCATTACTATGGTATAGTTCCAAAGAAAACCTCGGCTGATGTTATCGTTTGCAGCATATGTCGGGGCATTTACACTATGGTCGGTTTCAACAATCATATGATGATGCAGCATCCCTCCGCTTGGGGTGCTGTCTCGTCGAAATTAGCCAATATGCCAACAGCAAATGAGATGCTCAATTTAATTTCCAATGATAATAGTCAAGATTGTTTGCGAGATGGCTCAGGTTTAACCGCTCCAACTGAAATTTTGGGTTCACCCTCAGATCTATCAGGCATTTTGTCCACATCATCAAATGCATCATCATCGTCATCCTCCATATCGACAACATCTTCCACATATACGGCAACACCACGTCATAAAAGTAGTAAAAGTGGTGGTACAACGGCTGGGAGCAGCTCATCCGGTGGCAGCAGCAGCGCAAGTGGAAGTCGTTCGCGGAGTAAACAATCGCGACACAGCAATAATAACAACCATGCAGCTTCGGTCGGGATTCATACGTCCAGCAACACCAGCACGGAGAGTGCACAAGCGACGAGCAAAAGCTCCAAGAAAAACTCCAGCAACAGTTTAGGCTCGAATGCAAATAGCCATAAAAATGAAAATACCAATAATCCGCCGTCGGCAACAATTTCGAATGCCGTAACGCATAGCGGTAAACATAGCAAGGATGCGGGTACAATAGAGACATCAGCCACCACACCAATAGCTCTTTATTCTTCGTCATCCAATTCTTCATGCTCTTTACCACCAACACCAAAACTGAGCACAACATTAGCTGAGGTGAAGAGTCCTGCTTTTGTTGGTCAAGAATCGGTCGATTCATCTGTTTCTAGCTCCAGCCTTGAATACGAACGCATTAGCTCAAGTGGCAAATCAGTATCAGGTAAACCGTCGACTGTTCCCGGGAAAAGCTCCAAAAATAATGGAAATTCCGGTTCATCCTCTACTCACGCTTCAAAAGAAGTTGCGAAAGTTGCTGCAATCAAAGATATAACACGCTTTGATACAACACCACTAACTGAACTCGATCAGGCTGTTTCTTCTATAACTGAAAACACTGGCTTAATCGATAAGAAACCGAGTGGATTCGTTAAAAATGTTATGGATACTACTAACTTAAATATGCCAACAAGCATTACCAATATTTTTCAAATGCCAACTACTACAGCAATTACAGAAAACAACAGTGAAAAACTACTGCAGGCGGCTATGAATGCGCCTACAACCAACACCAATATGAATATAGTGCAAACGGTGATGGCACCAAATTATGTGGTGCCTCAAGAAGTGGCACAGACATGTGACGATGCATTACCGCATAACACATCGGATGACAATTCCATACTGACATTTGACGATATGTTCGATAGCAAATTCATTAATGAGATACTCAGCACAGCTGATACTGAAATACACTTTGATGAAAATGAATTGGACACAGCAACCGCTGCACAACAACAGCAGCAGCAACAACAACAACAGACACAGGATCAGCATCAGGTGTTTCAGCAACAGGTGCCGCCATCAGCAAAGCGCATGCGCTATGACGAAACAATATTAACGAGTGGACCACAACAGCAGATTCCGCATCAGCAACAGGGCCATGGTGTTGAAATAACGGGTGAATTTGTAGCCTACCAACAGCAACAGCAACAACAGCAGCATCAACAATATGTGCCCTACAATGTTGCTACACTTGAGGATTTGAAAATGTTTAATAACACCGGACCGTTGGTTGAACAACACCAATTGCAGCATACTACAGACCAACAACAACAGCAGCAGCAACAACAACAGCAACTCACTGCTATCGATGCAATGCAATTGCAACAGCTGCTCTATCAACAACAAACACTAAATAATCACTATGACACCAACATGGTTGATAATACGGCAGATCCGAACACTTTAGCTATGCATCAACAGCAATACGATCAAAACGGTGTTGTTAGCGCAAAACAACTAATGGATATATGCGCTTCAGTCGATATGAAATCGAATAAATTGACCGATTTTTCAACATTGCCAACCACGAGCGGTGCCTATGACAACTCCTATGATAATATGACTGCACACTTCCAACTATACAATATACCCTCACTCACAGATGATAATGTAGACAGTGTGGTTGAGCAAATGTCTACTGGTGGAGATGCTGGCTTGCTGCTGCCGAATGTCGTGAATGGCATGCAACGTACAGCACAGCAATATGTGCTGCCTAGTGGAGTTGGTGAAGATCATTTAATTTATGAAATAACTGACAACAACCAAGTGGCTGTTATAAGCCAACAAAGGCAACAACAAATGCTTACCGAATTCCTAACACAAGCCAATTATGATCAAGTCGGAACGGATATAAATGTAGCAGTTGCACCGACAACTATTGATGCTGCAAATGCTACTGGTGCCCTGATGCAACAAAACAACAACAGTGATAATATAAGTGTAAAAGAAATAAATGCAGATATTGATGATGATTTGCTCGAATTCGACTACTCACTTTTGGATACGTACAAAACGATCAGTAGCAGTAGCAGTAGCAGCAGCAGCAGTGCAAGCAGCGGCGGTGGCAACGCCAAAGTTATTAAAACAGAACAGAACAGTTGTAGCAATAACAGTAGTAAATATTATGAGGACGTTTACTTGAATGCCTACCTCTATGCGGGCATACCGAAGCCAATTGCCATTAATTGTTTTGGTCTCATCAAGCTGCCATTCGGTGCCGCAACTACATTCAGGAAACACATTTTAAACGCACGTAAAGCCAATAACAGTCCCATCACACTAAGTGGTGGTGGCATTAACGGTATTGTATGTTCCAACTCATCAACCGCCGTACGTTTGTCCAACAATTCGAAATCTTCGATGCAAAATTATTTCTCTAATTTAACCGCAACTTCTAATTCATTGGTCGGCAGTGAGTTTTCCATTGGCAGTATTACCATAACCAACTCGTCGGTTACGCAAAGCCAACTATATGCTGCACAACAAAAACAACAGAGCACTAGTAATAACAACAGCAGCGGCGCTACTGGTGGCAACGTGGAGGTCACGTTCAATACCAACTCCAATGGCTGCGGCTCGGCTATGTCGCCGGTTTCGTCAATGCAACGTTCACGCGCCAAATCGGGTAACTCAACGTCAGGCGGTGGTGCCACTCTAGTGCGCAGCAAATCACAAACTGGCGCACCGGTTGCTGTTGTTACGCCCACCAGTCGCTTACCGCCACCACCACGTCCCAGCACTGCAGGTCCCGTGCTGGCGCAAAGCAGCAAAACAATCTTTGTCAGCAACACACCTGGCAATAGTAATGAACGCATCAAGTTCATTAAGCGCTGCATGCCGCTTATCAACAGCAACAATAACAATAGTAACGGTCGCAATGATGGCAGCAAGCGACCAAAGTTTTCACCACGTCAAATAGCCGATTTTTTGGGCGGTATTAGTAATAATAATAGTAAGAGTGGCAACAGCAGTAACGGCACCCACAAAACCCTATCGACTCAGCAAACTAACGATGCAGGTAATAATGGCACTAGCAACAATAGCCATGAAACAGCTGTCACTGGCAACAATAACATCAACTCCACCGCCAACAATGCAACCAATGCAGATGAACAATTGAAATTGGAACGCGTTGCACACTTTTACGAACGACGCCGTAAGCTCTGTGATTTTGCACGTAATAACCGTCAGCAACAGCAGCAGCAGAAGCAGCAACAAGAACAACAACGCACGCAACCACCACATGTGCAGCAGAACTTATTAAAACAACAGCAACAACTATTCAAAATGCTAACTGATTATGGGCAATTGAATGCGGTGGTAGGTAACTGTAAGGGCGCTAACGCAAATTCAAACGGCAACAACAACGGTAACAATGACATTTTGCGTATTTCTGTTTGAAGTTTCAGTTAAATCTAACCTAAATATATTGGTATTTAATAAACTCTTCAACATGAACCAGGCAAAGAAGAAAACGTAAAAATGTGGATTTTGGGAATATGTTAAAAAATTAAATTTTAGTTTAAATATAATTTAGGTTTACTAAAGTAGAAAAAATTAGTTCGTGGCGCCAGTAAAGTATTCGTAAAACGAAGAAATTTTGTTGATGCAAAATAGGGTTTGGAAAATATGCGCTTGATCAATGTAATTAAAAATATATATGTAGATATTTAGTGGCACAACTATAGAGGGGAAAATTTAATAATTTTGTTTATGAAAATATGAAAAGCAACGCCTGCGCTTTAGTATTTGGGTAGCATAAGCATTTGCATAGTTGTCCGGATTTGTATTTAGTTTATGCTTGAAATTAAGTTTTTTTTTATAATTCTAGTTTTATCGTATCTATGTAATATAGACAACAATAGCTACAAGATAACTTTACATTTACACATACATAGATCTTTGTACTATATATGTTAAAAAAAAATGCAGTTCATAATTATGTACTATTTATCGTTTCACTACTCCATTATCCAATCTGATGTATCCGCTTCAAATCAAGACAGACTGAAAGGTTTTTAAGCCTGTTTCTACAATACATAAAAATAGCAAACAAATAAAGCAAAATAAAAAAAATACATCATCTTTTTCGATTCCAGCTGGGTTTTAAATAGTAAAAATCAGTGGTCTCTGTGGACGAGTGCAGTGGCTCAATAAAATCCACTTAATAGCTGTCATTCAAGAAATATTATATTATTATATGTGAATATAAAAAATATGAGTTTCGAGTCGTTCTTGAAAATTACCGTTTATATTCTAAGTTCGTTTAGCGTACTTTTTCGTGTAGTTTTTGAACATTATTCCGGGAATGTTAAATTACAATTCACTTATTCTGTATTTGTTAAGATAACTAGAATAACTTACTTACCAAATAAAATATTGTTTATGAATGCTCTAATATCTTAAAAACAGCCTTAAAAGAGATCATAAAAATAGTCTAATCCTTGGCCCAACTCCCAAATAGATATTCCAGTGCCCAATTCTTGAGCAAGTTTTAGACGCTCATGAACGGAATAAAGGGTAGGATAGAAAACCATGTGTCTACCATCTTCGGTTCTGTAAAAATATTCAAATATTAAAAGTTAGATTAAGTATTTTCAGGCAAAACAAATATTAAATATGCAGTTTCGACTGAAAAATAATATACTTTTTAATTGCTGACACACTCACTTTACTTCGAAGTAGTTTTCAACATCCAGTTCGTCAAAGGGTAGACGTTTTTTCGTATATTTTAAAAGCTTTAAAAACTGTCCTGCAACTATTGGGCCGCCACCGTCGGGCGTATAATCATTTCCATACATATTGAGACCCAATAGAAGTTTACGCCTTTTTGTTTTAACATCATTCGTTGTAGGCGGAGCTAATAGTTCCACTGACTGTCGTACCCAGTATAATGGAGAGTTTGCACCTGATCGTAGACAAGTTAAAGGAAATATATAAAGGCATAAGTAAAATTATTACATGTACCTGGTCGCTGTGGATTCGAATAATCGTAGGTCATTAGCGAAAATGCGTAAACGTGTTTATACAGTTGATTTAGATGTCTTTCAGTGAATAAGTTTGGAATTTCTTGACGATATGGCGGTATCACAAGTATTAGGCGCAAATTTTCTTTTTTAAGTGCTTCGCCTTAATACGAAAAGAGATAAATTTGTCTTGCTGTTGATAATCGTAAACTTATAGCAGTTAAGAACTTACTCATTTTTTGTACTAATGTAATAAGAAATGTATCATCGACACGCCCTCCAAGTTGTGTCCAAAATTCAATGACAATGCCATCAAATTCATAGTTTTTGCAAACATTAATCAACATTTCATTTAGTCGTACCCTTTCGGTTTCCAAGCTCAACAAACGTGAAAAATCCCGTTCCGTGAATTTGTCAAATATAAAACGTGGAAAAACTATGCGTATTTTCTATGGTTTTTTCTTGTCCAAATAAGTAAATAATATTTGATATACCCACTTTTTAGAGTAGTACCGCGATCCTGCTTCCCTTTGCGCTTCAATTCCCTCATCCAATTGACATCAACATCATGGCCACCAGCTATTTTATATTCATCGCCGTCCTTGACAATTTGGAACCAAACGGGTGAGATAATATCGAATTTTCGAGCAAACATTTTTGCCACATCATACCCATGTGAATTCCACTGTGAAAACAATTAGACATCAACATAAAGATACAGTAAGAGAAATTTCATCCGATATATTCACTTATTTACCGCAGTAACATAGCCAAGCACAGTCCCATTGAAGTTACGGTGAGTTGTATCCTTATAATATGCTGCATTATGTTCTAGAATGTCTTGTGGAAGAGGACGCATATTAATCAAATTGCGGTTGAAAACGGATTCATTTTGTGGTCCAGCCAACACATTTAACGGTTTAGTGGTTTTGGTTTTTTCAACACGACCTTTCCTCGGTGATATGGTTGCCTCGACCAGCAAAGGCACAATCAATATCACAGCTATTAAAAAGCTATATGAGACTTTGGCCGACATAGTACAATTCCGTTAGCAATTGATTTTACAACTCAAATTTAATGAGCTTTGTAGTTACAAAATGCTTTCAATACGTCATCAAACCAGGTGAGTCTCCCACTCTTGCAACAAATCGCTTAATTACTTCCTTTCCAACCGGCTAACGAAGTGAAGTGAGATCGCCGTAAATAATGACAATGACAGCTGACTCCAATACAGCTGATAAACAGTTTTTAACCCTAATATACCCGATACAGAGAAAATTATGGATTTGCAATACTCTGAAAAGATATAAGGTAAATGCTTTCTGGGTATATTTATAAACAAAAATATTCTTATTACAAATTGCAATCGATGGCGGGGATTTTTATTGCCATTGCCAACTAAGAGATGGATAATCCGCAACGTTTACTTTGTATACTTTATATTTAAAAATAAATTATTTCAACAAATATTTGCAAATTATATTAAATATTTATTTAAATATAATAATATATGTATATTAAATTTCAAATTTCATGATTTTGTTTTTCTTGATTTAACATTAGCAATAAATGTAATAGCTTAAAAAACTTGTATTCTACTACATTCAAATGCATCACTGTAGACATTTGCGCGGAAACGAGGACCGACAACAGGCAACGAGTAATTTTATGATATGGTAGCATAACTCATATTCATCAATGTACTAAATCGGACAAGTCAAGAAAAAGTGTGACGCGACTTTGCAAGTTTCTAACGATTAAAAGAAATTGTGAAATATTTAATATAATTAAATTTCAACTACACAAAAGGTAATTACTGCTTGACTATAAGTTTTTTTAAACATATTTTGTGCAAAAATCGAATTCTTGGCCAAGTTGAAAAAAGAAAATGGCGGCATCACATCTGCCGCTTGGTTTTGCCGACGATTACTCGAATAACCTAACTTTTTGTATTTTTTCAATACTAGAAGACGCTTGAGTAAAAATGGCTGATAATGATGATCTTTTGGATTATGAAGATGAGGAGCAGACCGAAACCACGGTCGCTGAAGTTCCAGAAGCGCCAAAGAAGGATGTGAAAGGCACATACGTGTCAATTCACAGTTCTGGCTTCCGTGACTTCTTGTTGAAGCCAGAAATTTTGCGTGCAATAGTTGACTGCGGTTTTGAGCATCCGTCCGAAGGTAAATTTTCATTATATGTATATACTTATATATATGCATACGTGTATGTATACACATGAAACCAAATTTACTTATTGGTTTCGACTTGTATGATGACAATACGATAGGGACACCTGATATATTATGATCGATTTATCATTTAATAAATCTGAAACTTTTATTTGTAAACTATTGAGAGAAAATATCTTGAAACACTAATAAATATATGTGAAATTTTTAAATATGATTGCAGTGCAACACGAGTGTATACCACAGGCTGTACTGGGTATGGATATATTATGCCAGGCTAAGTCGGGTATGGGTAAGACTGCTGTTTTTGTACTTGCCACTTTACAACAGCTGGAACCGACAGAGAATGTGGTATACGTATTAGTCATGTGTCACACTCGTGAATTAGCATTCCAGATCAGCAAAGAGTACGAAAGATTCTCCAAATACATGCCGGCTGTAAAGGTAATTGCTTAAATTACGCGAAATTTTATTTCTTCAATTTGATATTAAATACATCATTTATTGAAGGTTGGTGTATTCTTCGGTGGCTTATCTATACAAAAAGATGAAGAATCTTTAAAGGGTACAACACCTCATATTGTTGTGGGTACACCCGGCCGTATTCTTGCTTTGATACGCAATAAAAAATTGAACTTGAAACATTTGAAACACTTTATTCTTGACGAATGTGACAAAATGTTGGAACAACTAGGTAAGATCGAAATCAAATTATATTGTTCTCGAATACAGATGTATATGCAAGTGAATATTTTGTGAATAAATTCTAATCGATAAAAAAAATTAATCTCTTTTAAGATATGCGTCGTGACGTACAGGAGATTTTCCGCAGCACTCCACATGGAAAACAAGTCATGATGTTTTCCGCCACATTGAGCAAGGAAATACGTCCAGTGTGCAAAAAATTCATGCAAGATGTAAATATCAACGTGTCCATTCTTCTACTTGTTCTACTACCACTAGTTATCTCACTAAGCTTTATCTCAATTGCTGAACTGCCACAATATAAACACCACTACACCATTATGAAAAAAATCAAAAACCTTAATAAACGTAAAGTCAAATATCAAAATAAATTTCGTATAACAGACAACAAATACCAAAAGCTAATAATATCAAAAGACAAGTATAAATGAAAAGAAGACCAATCAAAATGGTCAGTTTAAAAGCGATAACCATAATATATAGTAATTTGCTAAATACTATAAAGTCAAAGTAATAACAAAATATCAAACAATTAATGCTATATCGTCTTGTAAAGTGGCGTGGACCCTTTGCGACGTACTTTTAAATACGTTCCAACATGCAACACGATTAGTCAATAAATCGATCATTCAGAAATGGGAATGAACAATGCTTAATCGCAGATAGCATTGGAAAGGGCAATGCCTGGGATGCATCTGTAAGCCGACTACCAAACGGATATAGGTCTAAACATTCCATTGGGGATCACTCGAAATTCTATATGCGTGCAGCTGCTACAGTAGCCTGTTTCGAAACTAATGAGATGTGGTGGTTGTGTGGCCGTATGTAATTATAGAATATAAATGTTTGAAAATTTACTATGTCTTATATTGGACGACAGTGAATAATATCAAAGACGCTTCATCTGTCTGTCTGTTAACGATTCAGCAGCAGGGATTGGAATATAGCGCTGAAAAGTGGCAGATGATTCATAATAACATTGGTTTTTCAATAATTGTAAGCTAAAATATATCACATTTAATTTTATATTTCAGCCCATGGAAGTTTATGTGGATGACGAAGCAAAATTGACATTGCACGGACTGCAACAGCATTATGTTAAATTGAAGGAGAACGAGAAAAACAAGAAATTGTTCGAATTACTGGATGTACTCGAATTTAATCAAGTAGGTTTTAGCAACCACATAATAAAATTAATGCTTTGAATACCAAATGTACTAATTCTAAATGTAACAGGTTGTAATTTTTGTAAAATCGGTACAACGCTGCATGGCGTTAGCCCAATTGCTTACTGAACAAAATTTCCCCGCAATTGGCATACATCGTGGTATGACCCAAGAAGAGCGTTTAAACCGTTATCAACAGTTCAAGGATTTCCAAAAACGTATTTTGGTGGCAACCAATCTTTTTGGACGTGGTATGGATATAGAACGTGTCAACATTGTATTTAATTATGATATGCCGGAAGATTCTGACACTTACCTGCATCGCGTTGCAAGAGCTGGACGTTTCGGTACCAAAGGTTTGGCAATAACATTTGTTTCCGATGAAGCAGACGCCAAAATTTTGAACGAAGTGCAAGACCGATTCGACGTCAATATCACTGAATTACCGGATGAAATTGATCTATCTTCATATAGTAAGTGAACTTTTATTGATTGATCTGAAAATATACACAATTTATAATTTAATAACTTCTTATTTATCTATTTTTAGTTGAAGGACGATAAGTTATTTAAAACTTAGTATTTTTACTGAAATGGGATACTTCATTGTAAATCTACCACAATGTAGAATGTATTACTCAAATAAAGATCCAGATATAAAAATACATAAATTTTATTTTAAGACACTTCGTTTAAGAAGAGCAAAGATATATAAATTAATGATTAATTAAATAAAGAAATCTATATACAAATATAATATTTGTTTTACATAATGGCGAATAATAAATAAGGAAGGAAAAGCTAAATTCGTGTGTAACCGAACATTTGGCAAACTGTAAGTACGTATGTCTATTGAAAACAAACTTTGCTTTGAAAGTTTTGTGGTCGGTTAACACTGGACCTATTTCTCTGACTACGATATTGAATATCGCACAAGTATACAAGTATAAATTGTAACAAGAAATCCATAAATGAATTCTTAACATATTTGGAGTTTTATGTACTACTCTAGTACTATACATACATACAAATGTAAGTGAATGAATTTTATTCCAACAAAAAATATATATTTCAGAAAGTGTGGTAACTCTATTTAGAAAGTTCCGTTACTTGTGTGTATTTAACGGAAATTGTATTCAATTACTTAATGTCAATAGTTTGCTAAACTTCTTCAATTATTAAAATTTAAGCAGTTATAACTATTTACACCCGCACTTGGAAGCTTTAAATTTTTATATGGTAAACTTATGGCGTCCCATTCAAATGTAGATCGTATGCAAATAATGCATCATATGTGCAAACGAGAGGTTGAGCAACTAAAAGCAAATCTAAATAAATATTTGGATGAATGTGAAGTTATAATGAGAAACGATATATTTAAACATTTTCGAAGAGATTCTGGTCAAGCAACTCATGCTAATGTATTTGCTTTGATGGCCTACGACAAGTACATGTCACGTGTAGCGGCCGTAACAAACTTAGCACGTAAATTCAATATTCATTTGCAACTACATAATGTCAATAAAATCCTAACTGGAGGTGTTGGTTGTGGTATTGATCTAGAACCCGTTCCGTATTTACTGGAGGAATTTGTTGAATGGCATAAGGTATTAAGCGATAAAGACGGATGTTTGGATTACGACATTGATAGTAAACATTATAGTAGTGTAGAGAGCGAGAAGTGGACGAGCTACCGAAGTGTAGAGAAGGATTCACTGACTTCAATTGCGTTATTGAACGATAATGAAAAAGTGCAAGCTACTGATGTAGTGGACGACAAAGTTGCAACAGTACGTAAAATAAAGTTTGCTGAACCCGAGTCATTAACACTTGAATCATTACCGTCATGTGTCCATTTGCGTGATTTGTCGCCATTCGTTGCAGGGTATCACTTCACCGCATTCGTTACGTATATACATAATATAGAGGAGTTGTGCTTCTATGCTTGCCAGATGCGCAATGATATGTTGTATGATTTAACCAATATGTATAATCTACCGAAATGCGTGCGAATACCTTCTACCAATGTTATATTTGGTATCTCAATTAATAGTAAGAATATATTACGAGGTGTGCTGCTACAATCTCCAGACATGAAAAGGGAAAATAATTTACATGTGCTACTAATCGATTACGGAGAATTGGTGCCCCTAAATATCAATGATGTCCAATTTTACGATTTACCCAAGGTTTACAAAGATTTACCTGCCCAAGCCATGAAATGTATTCTTTTGGGTGTTAAAGATGAAACTAGCGAAAGCAAAGAGACAAATGCGGTTGTGCTGACCAAAATACTACGGAATTTTGAATTCAAAGAAGTCAAATTTGAGGTCGTGAGGCAAATAGGCAGAGTTTTGCACGTTTACATGATTGAACGCCAATCGAAAGGAAAGAAGTCGCCAGATGTAAGAGTTATTTACTGTAAATACAGAAATTGATATATTTGTATAATGTATTACAATCCCCCATAGGTTAAATTAAACTTCTCAAAGAATCCTTTCGTAAATTCCTTTGACGAAAATTCACTTTCTGATGATTTGCAAACACCAAAAGACACAATATTGTTAAAATCACGTTTGGATGAGGTTTTTGAAAATGATATAATAAATTTAGAAGTTATGCATATTTCTCGACCTGATTCGTTTTATGCTCAAATACTAAGTGAGAAGAACGAACAACTGGAACAACTATTTTGGAACTCCGATGAATTATCTGTGGAACAGAAATTAGCTGAAGCCCCAAAATTAGGTGATTTAATATTGGCACAGTATGCAAAGGATTGCTTTTGGTATCGCGCTAAGGTCATTAGTGTAGAAGGTGATACAAAGTTCCAGGTAAATAATTTTCTTTTTTTTTAACAGTTTATAAATTTTGTACGTTACCATTTGCAGGTATTTTATGTTGATTATGGTAATACAGAGACTGTACCACTAAAAGGCATCGCCAAATGCAACAATTTCCAAGAAAAAGAACCTTTTCGCGCAATACTTTGTCGTATCGCTGACTTAAGCAATATTACAAACGGTGACGAGGCTCGCTTCGAAAAAGTTATTCAAATGTTGGTAGTTGTGTTATTGAATCAACGTATTGAAGTGCAGGTTATTGAAAAGATCAACGCAGAAGAGTTAAGTGTTCATCTATTGGATCAGGAATTTGCTAAAATTACGCAAATGCTTTACGACTTGGAATATGCAAAAAAAATTGAAGCTTAAATATGTATATTTTTATTTTTATCTAACTGCCCACTTATGTGAATATCTATGCATATTACTAATAATATATATTTTTAATGTCTGTTTGATAAATCGTTTGCTTGTTTTTAATGATATTAATTACCATTAAAGCAGCAGGTTGGAGACCTTTTTGAAACCTTGGATTACGATTTTTTGTGTCTTTTCAAATTTTGCTTAGATTTTGTTGTTTTGCTTATTAAAAACTCTTTCAGCAAGAAAAACTTTTTCGTATAAAGAATACTTTCATAGACATTGACCGCATGCCATTGAAAAAGTCATCAAAAGAAGACCAGTTGACCGACGGTAGGCTTTCATGTAAAGATCATCTCAAATAAGTCTTGACATTGATCTGGTAATTATATCTATTTCATATACAAATAATTTGTCTTATTTTTTTATTTTCTAAGGGAATTTCGGCGAATGTGTTCAACAACAAACATCCCCGAAATATTAAGTTTTTTGAGAAGCTTCTAAATTTTACACGTACTTTTTCCACACTAAAGTAAAGCTATCCCCGCAATGCGATTCTCTCTTTAGCACTCCATTGTTAATAAGCGAAATCAAATACTGAACTGATTATTATATATGAATAGACAAGTAAGGAATGTCTAAGTTCGTCTTCTACCGAACTTTTTATACTTTCGTAACTTGCAATTCTTTTCGAATCTCTATATCTGACAATTTGACCGATATTTTCCGTTAAAAGTCCTTAATAGTAAATGGAGACACATATTCGGTATCTGCGGGCTTGAATAAGTTTAGCAAAGGAACTATTCGCGCAAATTTTTGTCCAGATAAAACTTTGAAAAAAAAAAAATTTGAAAAAATCAGAGGAATTTAAAATTGTGTTACATAGGAAGCAGGCGCATATTTTTTCTGATTTTTGCATTCTAATGAAAGAATGGATAATATGATATCCTGAATTTGGCGAAATCCGTCCAGTAGATACTGACAAGTGAGTTTTCAGCGAAATGTGGGCGGCGCCATGCTCTTTGTGCAATTTTGAAATGGGCTCCTGTAATGTTTTTAACGTGCTTAGGGAGTCAGTTTTAGTAGTTAAACTTTACATGGAAGACATGGTGTGGTTATCAACAGATTTCATAAATTTTTACACTGTCAGAGGAAAGTGTCGAAAGAATTTTTGAAATTCAGTTAAGTCAAGAGGAATTCAGCTCCTCTCCTTATATACATATAGTACATATGCACAGAACATTTTCCGTATACATATGTATGTACATACATATATACATAAATAATTATCAAGATCATTTACATAAGTGTATAGTATACCTCATTTAGTTTTAGGTGTTATAAACAACCAAAAGGTGAACAAAAGTATAATAATCTGTAGTAACATGTTGCAAGAGTATAATAACGACCCTTTTTCCTGTCAATATGTTCTTGACGTATGTATTTTAAGATTTGTAGTAGAATTTATGTAAAACTAAGTACACTAACTAGTCCATATGCGATAATCACACTAACTGCTTAATGGCCTCAGTCAGTGGCTTACTTCTTATTATGAGCTTAGCACATTTTTGGTTTCTGATTTGTGTGGAACTATTCTTTTGATTTGCTAAGTATAAAATTAATTAATTTTGGTCGACATTAATATGATTATAACAGCAAACTGTCTAAATTAATTTTTTTAATGTGTCATTTGAATGATTAAAAACCGGAGAAGGCTATAAAACATTAAAAATTAATTGTAGAGAAATAAAGACGATATACTATTGAACATATAATGGTAAAATCGTAAATATTTTCCTTAAAACCACTTGTTTTGAAAAATAATCCTATAAAAGGTTTGAAACCCACGAAATGAAGTAGGAGTACAATCAGTGAATTTTTACAAAAGTCCCTAACGTAACAAAGAAATAACATCAGATATCAAATTTTTCGACTTAATTAAAATTATAGTTTATTAATTTTGCTTTTTAGGTAATCATATTTCTTTTTTTTATAACAATTCCCACGACTGCCGGTTCTACATACCGGAATTGACTCGGATTTTATCCGACCAAGGGCAGTCCTTTCGGCGATCTAACCCAGTTTGGATCGGTAAGTATTTTTTTTTTTATAAAAACTCAATTTACTTTTTATACATAAATTCAAACAAAAAATTATGCTTGCCTAAAAAAACCAAATTTAAAAAAATTATAAAATTGTCGAGAATGATGTCCTGTCTGACCAACAAATTTGAATTAATTGCTAAAAAAATAATGAAAGTGATAAATCAATATTTAAAACAGATTTAGTGAGCCTTTTTCGTCTTTCAAAGTGGATATCAACTACATTCTCATATCACATATTAATACATATTTATTAGCTCTTTTAATTGGGACAATAAAGACACTGGTTGCTCGTAAAAATCCAATAGTTTGGGGTCATTAACTAAAATTTTGGCAAAAGGGGTGTATAAAAATTTCAGTGAGACTGCAGTGGTTAGCTGATACTATCAAAAAAATTATAATCTTAATTAATTATAATCTTCATAATTTTTTGCAATGCAATATAAGGTAAGATAAACTAATCAAAGAGAAATATATGTATGTAGGTACAGTTGCGAGCATTGAAAGAGTAGTGCCTATTGGCTAAAACAGTTTTGCTGTAAATTTTGTTTCTTTTATGATATTGCCGTCGATCATTATTTTAGTTATATTCTCTGAGGTATAACGGTCCTTTTATACACAACAACAAAGAAGTTCTGGTGTAGAGGTGGTCGAAGATGCGCCACGCTCCGGAAGGCCTGTCGTCGAAAATTGCGATAAAATCGCTGAATTGGTCGAAAGAGACCGGCATAGTCATCAAACCGTTATAAACCATTTGAAGAAGCTTGGAGTCACTAAGAAGCTCGATGCATGGGTGCCACACGAATTGATTCCCATTCCATTATATGGTACTATATAAAAGTGGTCAATTTACATCTTTCTTACAGAATAACGATCAATTACTACCAATCTATGTAATGCAAACTGTCGGTCATCCACAAGGCATAGCGGGTCTCTTTATAGCTGGCGTCTTTGGCGTAGGGTTAAGTTCTTTATCGTTAGGGTTTAATTGTACTGCTTTGGTGAACTTTGAGGATATTGTGCGCGGCAGTTTTGGAATTAATTTGAGCGAACGCGCTTCAATAATACTTGTCAAAGTCGCAATAATTATCCAGGGTGTAACTGTAACCGGTTATGTTGATGAGTCGGACGTATTTCCTTTATATCGTTTATCGTATCATTGGATACCAGTGATTGGTGTTTTATCAGCATTACTGGTTGGCACTGTCACATCCTTTCCTTGCGGACCAAGAGACTTGAAAACGTTGGACGCAGTTGTAATATCACCTGTAGTTCATAGGTAAGAGCTATTTTTATACACGCGATTTCGAAAGTTTTACTGTTGGATGAAAAATGGTCCGATAGGTGGGGGGACGATGTTTTGTTCCAAAATTTGTTATTTAGTTTATATTAATATTTCTTTTTTTCGACACAGATTTTTACTGAAGGAGTGTTTCAATGCTACACCTAATGCAAGCCCTACTTTATCCCGAGGTAAATCTGAGCGAACATCAACTGACATTTCGAATAAGTCCAAACACAAGAGGGCTACAGAGAAATACTAACATATATACATAGACATATAGATTAAATAAACTTTATATATATAAAACTCTGTACTTTCTGAAACATATTCGGTATCTACGGGCTTGAATTAAGACAATTTTTGTCATAAATCCTCAGAAGCACTATTCGAGTAAACTTTTATTCCGTAAACTATTGATTGGTTTTTGGTTTGTATACTGGAATTCGAATTGTGTTCTATAGTAAGTAGGCGTTTTTATCAGATTTTTGCATTTTAATGTAAGAATGTTAGAATAATATGATCTAATTTGTTTGAAATCGGTTCAGTTGGTACCGAGATATAAGTTTTCACCTAATTGTGGGCGGTGCCACGCTCTATGTACAATTTTGAAACGGGCTCCTATAAAATATTTTCGGCACAACTTTAGTGGTTTGGCAGTTGTGTACAATAAGAATATACTATATGAGTACATATAGTAAATAGACATACAATGTGCGTTCCAAAGTAAACAGGACTTAAACCAAAAATATTTTTACTATCCATTTTTTATGGTCTTATATCTTAAGAATTATTATTTTAAAAATTTTACAAAAA
Source organism: Bactrocera zonata (assembly GCA_037783105.1). Taxonomy (NCBI): domain Eukaryota; kingdom Metazoa; phylum Arthropoda; class Insecta; order Diptera; family Tephritidae; genus Bactrocera; species Bactrocera zonata. Next base: position 115,882 of record JBAWJQ010004736.1, read on the forward strand.
AATATTAAAAATTAAAATAATTAGAGGGAGGGAGAGACAGGTGTAAAAAAATGGCGCATCCTGGTGACATTAATCCTGACTCTCCTGGTGGTCTGAAAACAAAAATCAAAAGAAATTCTTAATCAGTAAAGGTGCTGTTATAGTCCGGAAACACGAAAAATTTTTTTTTGAAAAATGGCGACTAACCGAAAATAAAAATCATTTTTTACGCTTTTTTTTGAAATTCTTGAACTTTTTTAAAATATTAAAAACAAAAATTTTTACACGATGCTGGTAGGAACGATAAAGGATTATATAAAGAAGGTTCACACAAAATTTCAAGTAAATCGGTTGTATAGAACTTGAGATAATGCCGGTACCGTGTGGAAGAAAGTAGTTTCGAGAAAAACGCGTTTAAAGTTTAGGAGACAATTCTTGAGAACACAGACGCAACCTCACAAAATCGGCTGTATCTCCGAAAATAAGTCGAATTTTGAAAAACCCTTCCAAGGTCATAGTTTTGAAAGTCTAAACTTTAAATATATGAAAAAAATCGAATTCTTCAAAATTCTAGAGTAGAATACCCCCTTAAAAAAACAGAACAGATAATTTTTTCGTCAAAATCAATTTATTCAAAATAGTCTCCTTCTGCTTCAATACAGCTTTTTGCACGGTCTAAAAGCATATCGAACGAGTGTTTTAAGCTCGTTGGCCGGTATGGCCGCCAGTATGCCGGTGCAAGCCTTTCGACTGGCCTCTACGTCTCTATAACGCTTTCCTTTCATGGGCAAATGCATTTTTCCAAAAAGGAAGAAGTCGCACGATGCCATATCTGGTGAAAACGGGGAGTGTTTAATGGTTAAAATGTGATTTTTGGTCAAATAATTGGTCACAAGCATCGATCGATGTGACGGATTCTGAGCAATTTTTAGTCGTCAGTCAATTTGTGCATTTGTTCCGCACACACCTTTCGTAAGCCCAAATGCCAGAATGCGATAAATCGATGTTTTGGAAATATTCAATTCCATTTCCTAGAATTTCAATGATGATATCGGCTGATTTTTGATGAATTCAAGCACATTTTCGATGGAATTTCCGGTGATCACACGCGTGCACTCTGCTACGGGATAGACAATCAACGCCATAAACTTGTTTCACTACTTGAAACGTTTCGGTAAAAGTTTTACCAATTTTAAAACAAAATTTAATGTTGGTTCTTTGTTCGAGTCTCATTTTCGCACCGATAACACAAACATACTGACAATTAAAACGCAATAATTTCCCTTCCCATCGATGAAAGGTCATGAAATTCTCACGGGACAATCGATAAAGATAGCAGATTCTAACGCACCAATCGGCATATAGATGGCGTCAGCAGGGGGCGCTAGATTCAAAAAGTCCTGTTTACTTTGGAACGCACCTTGTATGTATATAAATAATTATCAAGATCATTTACATAAGTGTATATCTCGTTTAGTTTTAGGTGTAACAAACAACCGCAAGGTGATTAAAGGTATAGTACTCTCCAGTAACACGTTGCGAGAGTATAATAACGAAATTATTTTCCGCCAATTTGTTCTCGCTGTATGTATTGTGAGCTTTGTAACAGTATTTATGGCAAAACTGGCTTTCTACTTATTATGCGCTTAGTACATTTTTGGTTTCTGATTTGTGTGGAAGCATTATTTTGATTTGCTAAGTATAAAACGAATAAATTTCGGTCGACATTAATATATGATTATAACAGGAAACTGTCCAAATTAATTATTTTATATGTCATTTGTATGCTTAAAGGATATAAAGTATTAAAAATTAATTGTAAAGAAATAAAAACGATAAACTATCGAGCACACAATGCTACAAACATAAATATATTTAAAAAAAAAGCACTGCTTTTGAAAAATAATCCTGTGAAAGGTTTGAAAGCCACGAAATGGAGTACGAGCACAATCAGTGAATTTTTACATAGATTACTTAATCCCCAAAAGAACAAAAGGATAACATTAGTTACCAAATTCTGCGATTTTATTAACGTTATAGTTTATTAAATTTTGTTGTCTTTATTTATATATCAGATTTTTTATAATAAAAACTCATTTTATTTTTTTTTATATATATAAATTTAAAAAAAAATTATGTTTGACTAAAAAAAAAAATGTAAAAAATTATAAAATTGGTGAGAATGATGTCTTGTCTGGCCATGAAATTTGAATTAATTGCTAAAAAAAATAATGAAAGTGATAAATAATATTTAAACCAGATTTAGTGAGCATTTTCGTCTTTCTAAGTGGATATCAACTATTATATATACAAATTTATTAGCTCTTTTAATTAGGGTAATAAAATTGTTTAAAGACACTGATTGTAGATATTTATTATAAAAAAATGTTCGCTCGTAAAATTGCAATAGTTTGGAAAAAAATTTGAACATTGCAGCCGTTATCAGATACTGCCAAAATAGTTTCAAAGACCTTTCAATGCACAGCAAAGCATGTACGACTAGACACAATCTTCTTTTTATCGTCGCTTATCTTTAATTCTTTACAATGCAATATAAGGTAAGCAAGGTAAAATAAAATAATAAAAGGTAAAATAAAAAAATAAACATATAGTATGTACAGGTATAATTTTGATTTGGGCAATGAAAATACAATTGCATAAAATCGTGTTTCAAACCAGTAAATTCATTTGGAATATAAATATAAATCGGTTTATATTTTTTCTATGTTCCACACACCGAATACGAGAGATTCTGTTGTACCGATACACGTTTTGTCACTTGTCAATGTTCATTGGAATAGTTCAGTTACCAGACTCGGACTGAACCACGGCTACTACTCATAGAGCACATTTTGAATTATCAGATGTTTCGACTTTGCAATAGATAATTTTAACACTAGAGAGAGTTTAAGGCAAAAGCGTTATCAGTTTATCAGTCAGCGTCAGAAGATATCTAAATAATCGGTTGAGGCTGATCGACTTTATCTGTAGTCATTAAGCTACCTGGCTGTCTACGGATCGAAAAACCACCAACCTGATCGATCATGTTGTGATAGACGGAATACATATTTCCATTGGCTTAGACGTGCGTACATTCTGAGGTCCTAACAGCGACTCGAACCACTATCTTATTGCAGACAAGATACGCACCCGCCTCTGTGCAGCAAAAAACGCACGCAAGAGGGACTGAAAGGCGTGAGTACGAAGAGCTTGACAAGCTGGCCGACAGAGATAATGCTCAAAATTTCTACGAAAAGATACGGCGACTAACAGAAGATTTCGAGAAAGGTGATCTAGCGACTGATGCCCAGAGAATACTGAAGTTATGAATGGGATATTTCTTCAAACCTGCTGAATGGGGAATGAAAGCTTAAAACCACGCGGACGCTCTATTACTCGACCATGAAGAAGTTCGAATAGCAATTATAGCAATTACTCGTCTGAAGAACAACAAAGCAGCGGGAGCCGATGGATTGCTGGCCGAGCTTTAAAATACGGCGGTGAAGAACTGATAGGAAGCATGCATCAGATTATTTGTACGACGATTGGAATTTAAGCGTGGTCTTCCGAATCCACAAAAAGGAAGACCCCTCAATCTGCGCCAACTACTGTGGGATAAGCCTTCTCAACATCGCATATAAGGTCCTACGAGCGCATTGTGTGAAGGATTAAACCCCAAATTCAACAAACTGACTGGACGTTGTTAGTGTGGATTTAGGCTTGGAAAATCAACAACTGACCAGCAGTTGGCCATGCGTCAAATCTTCGAAAAGAAGTGTAAAAAGACGATCGACACACACCACCTCTTCGTCGTTTTCAAAATTTCTTTTGAATTTGGTATCCCCGCAAAACTAAAACGGCTGTGTAAGCTGACGTTCAGCAACGCCAAAAATGATATTGGTATCATTGGCCTCAACACCGCGCCGTTAGTTCAGCTTTCTCCAGATAGGATAAATAAGCCAAGCAAATGGGTCTGGTAGTTAACGAGGGCAAGACGAAATATCTCCTGTCATCAAACAAACAGTCGTCGCATTGGCGACTTGGCTCCCATGTCACTGTTGACAGTCATAACTTCGAAGTCGTAGATAATTTCGTCTATCTTGGAACCAGAATTAACAATAACCACAATATCAGCCGTGAAATAACAACTGCCAATAGGTACTACTTTGAACTGAGTAGGAGGAACAAAGACCAAACTCTACAAGTCAAAAGTCATCATTCCCGACTGGCGCGTTATTGTAAACTCGGCTATAACCGAAAAAGTGGTGCCTACGAAGAAGAATGTGATTTTGATCCAAGTTTTTCTTTATTGATTATATTATGAGCCTAATGATTTTAGTTAGATTAACATTTAACACGTAATTTCTACCAAGACCATGTATAAAAATATTTATTTTTCCTCTTACAGATATCCAATCAAGAATATTCACAATTACATTTTTCAATTCCCGACTACTGTGTCTTTGGAGCGCTATTATTGTTCTCTACGGGAATCGGTATCTATTTTGGCTACATAAGGTAAATTTAATGAAAATCAATAATATATAAATAAAAAATATATACTAAATTGATTTAGAAAGAAACCAGTTAAACCAAATCACGATGAAGAACCCAACGATCATAATGTACCGGACTTTGGTTCTAAAGGGATGAGTGAATATATGCTGGGATCCAGACAAATGAAAGTATTTCCAGTGGCAATGAGTCTTGTTGCTAGGTTAGTATGCCATTATTTTAATTGGTTTGCTAGGAAAGAATAATAATTTTTTAAATGGCCACCGTAAATTGAGATACTATAAGATTTAGGTCCCATCACTGCATAGATGCGCTTTCTTAAGAATATAATGTAATACAAATATGATTTATCTCTATGAAAATAGCTATATTTCAGGCGGGACTATGCTGGGCACACCATCGGAAATCTACAACTATGGCACTCAATATTGGTTAGTCATTATATCGGTTATTTTAATGGCAATAGTGGTGTCAAAAGTCTATATGCCAGTTTTTTCCGCATTAAGAGTTAGCTCTTCTTATGAGGTGAGACACTTTTTTGTTGTATTATATTAACTAAATACTTTTGCATTTAGGGTAATGATTTTAGTTTTGGATGGAGGTACAAGTCTTAATAAATCTTTTAAATTTAAAAATATTCAATATCCTACTTAAATATATGCATTACTAATAGACTAATAAGTCAATTTTAACCTTGAACACACATTCGTAATCAGGAAACACCCCAAGTGCCCCATAGACATTTTGGCACATCACTAGCAATTTTTAAATTTATTATATAATTTATTGAGTAATGTTTTCTAGCTGAAGCAAGCTTAGAATTGTTTACTAATCAAGTAATTTTCTAAATCATATGCTAAATTAAAAGTAAATTGAGATAGCGATTAAAAATTTTAGTTTTAATACGAGAAAATCGTTTTTTTTTTTAATTCATACAGTTGTGCCCCTAACCAAAGCTGACAGAATAGAAATATTTATACAAAATAATGTTCCTCCCTATCAAGTACTGCAATTTGTCACAGACAGGACTTTATTTTCACTAGTCATTTTCGAAAATGTAATTTAAACATTTCCTGTTTATTTTTAGTATTTGGAAACTCGTTTCGGCGCGAGCGTTCGAACTATTGCCGCAGTTTTGTTCATTGTGAAAATGGTAGGTATAAAAGAAGAATTAGTTATTATTATATTATTATTATAATATACTCTTTTCTTCAGATAGTTTACATGCCAATAATTGTATATGTGCCAGCATTAGCATTTAATCAAGGTATGAAACTTGAATGTATTAAAAAAAATGTCTTAAAATTTTAATAATAAATTTTCTATTATTCTTCCTTAGTCACTGGAATTAATGTATACATAACTAGTAGTGTCGTCAGTTTAATTGTCGTGATATATACAATATTGGTAATATCCATTCATATAATTATAGTAATAATTACAATTAGGAAAATATTTATATATTTAGTTAACGTTTTAGTACTTATAGACAGTACCATATAAAATCGGAGTCCCTGTTTCTTTAAAACTATCCTTTTTGCCTAAACGAGTATGATAAATATCTCAACGTAATTTTTAGGGTGGTATTAAGGCTGTGGTTCAAACTGATATATGGCAAACATTGGTTATGTTTATTGGGATAATAGTTGTCGTCATACTTGGAGTGATATGGGCAGGTGGATTTGGACCAGTATTTCAGCACGCTGCTGAAGGTGGTCGCATTATTTTTGCTAAGTAAGTCCAAATAATAATTGAAAGAAAAAAACGAAAAAAATTAACTTCGATTTCACCGAAACTTAAATACCTTTAGCAAATACAAAAGATTCCTTATAAGAACTTCATTCCATTCGTTCAGCTATATGCTAGAGCGATCCGATCTGAACAGTTTCGGCGATTATAGCGCTGTCTTGGTCAATAATCTATTTCAAATTTCGTCAAGATGTCTTGTCAAATAAAAAGTTTTCCTCACAAAAACTTGATTTGATCGTTGCGCCCATGTTTCCCTTGCAGTAATGTCATTTGATATCCCTATTACGTTTACCTTAATTCACATAATAACTTTTTACAATTATATAACTTACATACTATCCTTCCTATCATTTTTCTATTACAGTATAACCCCATCACTATATGAGAGACAGTCATTTTGGGCTGTATTGATTGGTGGCTTTTTCTATTGGACCAGTTATAATAGTGTAAATCAGGCTATGGTTCAACGTTACATGTCCCTGCCGACATTGAAAAAAGCACAGCAATCGATGATCATCTTTACGATCAGTGCTGTAATATTTGTTTCGTTTTGTTGTTTTGCCGGTTTACTAATATTTGATTACTATCGAAACTGTGATCCACTGAGCGCTGGACTTATTTCAGTAAATATTATATTACCTAACCTTTATATAGTATATGGTACTCGATATAAGTAGTTAATCCTTCTTTCTTACAGAATACCGATCAGTTATTACCGATCTATGTAATGCAAACTGTCGGTCATCTACAAGGCATACCGGGTCTCTTCATAGCTGGCGTCTTTGGTGCAGGGTTAAGTTCTTTATCGTTAGGATTTAATTCTACTGCTTTGGTGATCTTCGAGGATATTGTTCGCGGCAGTTTTGGAATTAATTTGAGCGAACGCGCTTCAAAAATACTTGTCAACTTCGTAATAATTATCCATGGTGTAATTGCGGTTGCGTTAATTTTTGTACTCGAAAAGTTAAGTGGCATTTTGAGTGTAGTGTCTTCGCTTGTGGCCATTGAAAGCAGTACCACATGTGGTATATTCACACTCGGCATGTTGGTACCATGGAGCACAACGAAAGGTGCTTTGGCCGGCGCTACTGCAGGCGCAATTATGTCAGGTTGGGTGTCTTTTGGCACACAAGCAGCAGTAGCAAGCGGTCAACTTGGTTCGCATAAGTTGGAAGTTTTCGTATCGGAGTGTCCCGCTAATTCCACAATAACTGTACCCGGTTATGTTGATGAGTCGGACGTATTTCCTTTATATCGTTTATCGTATCATTGGATACCTGTGATTGGTGTTTTATCAACTATGCTGGTTGGCACTGTCATATCATTTCTCTGCGGACCAAGGGACTTGAAAACTTTGGACGCAGTTGTAATATCACCTGTAATTCATAGGTAAGAGCTATTCTTACACACGCAAGTTCGAAAGTTTTAGTGTTGGATGAAAGAAGGTCCAATGGGTGGGGGACGATGTTTTGTTCCAAAATTTTTATATGGTTTATATTAATATTTCTTTTTTTCGACACAGATTTTTACCGAAGGAGTGTTTCAGTGCTGCACCTAAAGCAAGCCCTACTTTATCTCGAGGTAAATCTGAGCGAACATCAACTTATATTTTGAATAAGTCCAAAGATACGAATGCTGCGGAAAAATACTAAAATATATGATTAAATAAACTTTGTAGATATACATAAAACTGTGTACTTTTTCAAAAAAAAAAACAATCCGTTATACTTAACATAGTTTTTGCTAAAGATTCAGGTCCTTTGGTACGAGTCCAGCAAAAAATGCGTTGATTCAATCAATAAGAGGTGTTGAGAACCTCTCCTAACTGTCTGATAACAACACGATTATTTTCGATTAATTTCCAGCACTATTTCTTCTACTATTAAAATGTTATCGTCATTATATGAGGTGAACGGAGACGACTCGAATGAAGCAAGTTTTCGATTAATTATGGTATTTTTATATTTTAAATTTAAAATCTACTAAATACGAGGTGTGTTCAAAAAGTATCGCGAATCGTAACTGACAGTTTTCTTCGATTGCAGGGGGTGGTGCATCATGAGTTCTTGCCACAGGGAAGAACGGTCAATAAGGAATATTACCTGCAAGTTATGCGCAATTTGCGCGAAGCAATCCGCCAGAAACGACGTGGATTTGTGGAAGAACAAAAATTGGCTTTTGCACCACTATAACGCCCCTGCTCACACACATCGTTGCTTGTGCGCGACTTTTTGGCCAAAAACAACACACTAATGATGCCGCAGCCACTGTATTCCCCAGATCTGGCCCCCTGTGACTTTTTCTTGTTCCCTAAACTGAAGAGGCCCATGAAAGGACGACATTACGCTTCTCTTGACGAGATAAAGACAGCATCGAAGGAGGAGCTGAAGAAGATAAAAAAAAAATGATTTTTTGAAGTGATTCGAAGATTGGAAAAACCGTTGGCACAAGTGTATAATATCTCATGGGGATTACTTTGAAGGGGACAAAATAGATATTCATGAATAAATAAATAATTTTTGAAAAATACAAAATTCGCTATACTTTCTGAACACACCTCGTACTTGTTGGAAAATTTATGCCATTTTCAGAGATATAAGAATATAGTAGTCTGAAATTTAGTAAAGTGTGAACAACCCCAAAACTAATCGACAGTTTTTCATACAAAATGTGTTCGGAATAAGGTTTTAAATTTAAATCTTGCGTTAATTTTGAGACACCCTTTTTATTAACTAGGTTTTGACAGAAGAACATAATTCTCATCAGCCGCAATTATCAATGTTTTGCTATATGGAGGAAGACCTAACTTAGAATTCCATCGGAAATGCCGTGTATGCGAAAAGTGAAAATTGTTTTTGAACAGACTCTAACTTGTTAGATTAGACTTAGCAACTGAGGTTCCATATCACAAAGCCATATTTTAATATAGTTCAAGCGGAATTGTATTTTAAAACAATTAGTTTTGATTTATATTACAATGACGGAAATATTGGGGTCAAAACTAATGTAATGGGCCACAAGAAACTATAGGTATAGTAGAAGACTATACCAATTTTAGATAATTATTTATAGAACAAAGAGTCTAGAAACAGACAGACAGGCCTTCTTGGCCACAAGAAACTATAGGTATAGTAAAAGACTATACCAATTTTAGATAATTATTTATAGAACAAAGAATCTAGAAACAGACAGACAGGCGAATATTGCCCGATTAGTTCAGCGCATTGGCCACGGCGAATATCGCATTCGATGGAACGATGAGCTGTACGAGATATACGACGACATTCAGCGAATTAAAAGACAGCGGCTACGCTGGCTAGGTCATGTTGTCCGGATGGACGAAAAACTCCAGCGCTGAAAGTATTCGACGCAGTACCCGCCCGGGGAAGCAGAGGAAGAGGAAGATCGCCACTCCGGTGGAAGGACCTGGCTTCACTTGGAATATCCAAATGGCGCCACGCCGGCTATAATCGCGTAAGCGCTGTCTACGCCAGTAAAGAAAAAGAAGTTCAGCACAGTTTGCTGTTTTTTTTTTTCTATTTGCACAGACATTCGAACACTCATAGGAAGTTATCGTTATCGATATGATATCGCACTAAACACTAATAGCGAAATCAGCGAAATCTGCTCCTCCCTTCCTCAGCTGCCGTCCGTAGCGAGCAAAATGTGTCAAAATTTGAGCGCGTAGAAATCATTGTTGTTGTTTTCATTTGAACAATGTTGCCGTTGCTCAATGCGCATATATAGTTTTGTACACATCTAAGTTTTCAATTAAAATTTTTCATAATATAAAATATCAAATCTGAAAATAAACTATTAAAAATAGTTTATATATTTTTAAATAATAGCATTTAATAATAGCACAAAACAAAACTATATGTATATGCGTATTGAGCAATGGCAACATTGTTCAAATATAAAATGAGTAGCGGAATTCGCTGATACAGCTATTAAGGTTACTTCAGTGACTTCCTTCCTCTTATGAGTTTAGTATATATTTGGTATCTGATTTGTGTGCAAGTATAAGACGTATAAAAGTAATTTATTTCGGTCGATATACATATGTATACCTTAAATACAATAAGCGAAACGTCTAAACTCCGTTATATTGTGTCATATTTGTTATCAAAAATTGCGATTATATTCAAGTTATAATTTCTGAATTTTATTATTTTATGCTCAGATAATTTTTTTGGTTTTGTAAGATTAGAATTTTTTTATTTTGATATCTTATTAACAAAAAACAAAAATTTTATCGGGAAGGATGTCCTCTAGCCCACATATTTGAAACAATTGATAAAAGAATATTGTCGTAGTTGTGATTGATCAATATTTCAACAAGATTTAGTGAGCATTGTTTATCGAAGTGTTTTTTTAATCATAAAAAATATTTGCATATTAGATTTTATTTTATTTTTTTTTTTTATTTTTATTTTTAAGAAATTTGTACAATAATAAATTATTTAACAAATAAATATTTAGCAGCGCTAGCAACAAGGGCCTTCGGCATATTAGACACTCTATACTACATACTACATTCTCGTCACAAATCACATTTATTTATTAGTTATTTTAATTAGGGCAATCTTAAACAAACTGGTTGGCGCGCGTAAAATTGCTAAAATTTTACCACACCGAAGTGTATGGAAATTTCAGTGATTTCAGCGGTTGTCTGATACTGTCAAAATAATTTCAAAGGCCTTTAAATACAGAGAATATATGAATAAATATAATCTAGCCTTTTATCGTCGCTATTATTAATTCTTCGCCATGCAGAATCGGGTAAGAAATATTAGTATACAAGGACGTATGGTAATCAACGAAATAAATTTTAATTTGAGCATTTCATTGCTTGGTGTGTTAAATAAGAAATACAATTGAAGAAAATGGTGTAATTTCATGTGGAATATACTGCATAAATAAATATGTATGTATTTCATAAACTATTAGAATTACTTTATCAAATTTTCATTACAATCTTGGTGTTACAATGCATCTTTATATTCTTACGGGATTTGTCGAGATTTGACAACCTAGTGTTGCAATCTTTAACTTCATCGTAAAGTTTAACAGTTTTGATAGTCTAAATACTCAGAAAGTTTAATGTATTCATCTCGACCAAAAAATGGAATTAAATCTCAAACATTTTTGCACGATTGTTTTTTTCTACTTTCGTCGTAGATTAACTCAGCTCAGTAAGAGTGCATCGGAACAATGTTAATCGATGGTGTGATGAATTCAATTGAGGTCGTTAATCACTCCAAGACGAATTTCGGAGAGGTCGTCCAAAATCAGTTGTTGTTCGAGAAACTATTGATGCTGTGCGCAAACTGATATTACAAGATCAGGTGTTAGTGGGACTATCATACTTTCAATATTGCATGAGCATTTGACTGTAAGAAAATTTGTTCATGTTGGATCCCACACAATTTTGTAATCGCTCAAAAAAGCATGTTGTCAATTGTTCGAGAAAAATGTATTGTGGCAGCTGAGATGAATCGTGGATTTACGCGTATGTACTTGAAAGTAAACAACAGTCGACGGTATTTCAAGATGAGCGAAATCCAACAAAATTTGTTCGCGCATAAGAACTTCCAAGCGAATTTTTTGGAACAACTAGACATGTCAACCATACCACTGAAGCAACGCAGAACAGTAAATTCTGATTAGTACTTAACCATTTGTTTGCCAGTTGACTTTCAATATATCTGGAAAACCAACCGCCGAAGACGGATCACTCCTCGCCACGAAAATGCGAGCTCTCACGCATGGACTGAAGCAACTGCATTTTTGAGCACCTAAAACATTCATTTGATGAGTTACACTTCATATAGTCCTGATTTGACACTAAATAACTTCTTTTTATTCTCGTACGTAAAAATCAAAAAAAAATAAAATAAAAATCATTCAAAAGGCATGTTTTGGAGATGCCTCAATCAGCGTAGTAGAAGTGATTCGACAATTGGTTAAAACGCATGCAAAATAAAAATTCCAATTAAGAATATTTTGAAAAACAATAAAGCGATTTTCGAAGATCAAAACACTTAGCGAAAACAGGGTTTTCATCAATATCTTACTTTTAGGGTTGAGGGTTTAATGATCTCATACGGTTCATTACGAACAGTTCAAATCAATTACGACCAAACTCAGACTGAACGACCACATTTTGAATTATAAGCTGTTTTGACTTTACAAAACATATTTTTAACATTAGTGAGTGTTTAAGGCAAAAGGACCTATCGGTTAGCCTAAAAAAATATCTCAATTTGGCACCAGGAATTGGTGATCTTGACTCACGTTTTCTCTAGTGATCATAGATCATATATACACTGATTACATTTACTCAGATTAACTCTAAACATATATTTAATTATAATGACTTTTTCACTGAGACCATGTATAGAAATATTTACCTTTCTTATTACAGACTTCCAACTATGCAAAATATTCACAATTTCATTTTTCAATTCCCGACTACTGTGTCTTTGGAGCACTTTTGTTGTTCTCCACAGGAATCGGTATCTATTTTGGCTACATAAGGTAATAACTACAACGAGAATCAATAATAAATATTTACTAAACTTGCTTAATTTAGAAAGAAACCAGTTAAACCAAATCGCGATGAGGAACCGAACGATCATAATGTACCGGACTTTGGTTCTAAAGGAATGAATGAATATATGCTGGGATCCAGACAAATGAAAGTATTTCCAGTGGCAATGAGTCTTGTTGCAAGGTTAGTATGCCATTACAATCTTGGTGTTACACCCTATGCCTGACGTTTGCTAAGAAAGTAAAGTGGTTTTCGGCACTAGACATAAAAATGAATCTTATATTGCCTCTTCGCTTCTTCATAATATAATTTTGCTTTCTTAATAACATAATGATTTACTAAAAATATCTGTCCCTATGAAAATAGCTACATTTCTGGCGCAACTATGCTGGGCACACCATCGGAAATCTACAACTATGGCACTCAATATTGGTTAATCGTTATACCGATCATTTTGATGGCAATTACGGTGTCAAAAGTGTATATGCCAGTATTTTCCGTGTTAAAAGTTAGTTCCTCTTATGAGGTAAGTATTTTCTTTTCGTTGTATTATATTAGTAAAGTAGCTTTTTATTAAAACTAATAATTTTATTTGTTACT